>CAKAOH010020000.1:0-10875 GCA_916701665.1 Sebastiscus tertius
CTCCTCCCTCTCCTCCTCCTCTTCTTCCTCTTCCTCCTCCCTCTCCTCCTCCTCCTCCTCTCCCTCCTCCTCTTCCTCCCTGCAGCGGTCGGGTCTGGACTCTCCGTCTCTCCGGATCTTCATCTCCAACCAGCGGATCACATCTTCCAGCGGGACTCCGGACCTTCAGCCGTTAAACCGCCTCTTCTTCACGTTGGACATGTTGGATGGATTTCTCTTCTTCTTTTTGTGCGTAAAATTTCTCCAAGTCGGTTTAGCGGAGCTCCGGGAGAGTTTGTGGAGATCCTGAGAGGAGAGGAAAGAGAGGAAAGTTGTTGAAAGCTCCGGGTGTGTTTGATTCTGATGACCGGATAAAGAGCAGGAGCACCGGAGGAACACCGACAGAGAGAGAGGAGAGAAAGAGAGGAGGAGGTCTGCAGAGACTCACCGGCTGCTGACTGTTCATGTCTCCGCTCCACACCGGCACCGAGGTTCGCTCTTTACACTTTACACTCACTTGTAAATCTTACTCACACGTAAATCCTCCGGTAGATGTTTGTTTTTATGATGCATGTGTAGAAACAACCTCAAAAATAAGACACAAAGTAGTGAGAAACATTAACAGGAACACAAAAAAACACAGAGAAACACAAATAAAAGAATCGATCAGCTGGTAAAACATGTGCAAAAAATATGCATTAAAGACTGTAAATTATAATTTAAAAATATGCATTAAAGACTGTAAATTATAATTTAAAAATGTGCAAAAATGTGAATTAAAGACTAAATTATAATTTCAAAATGTGCATTTAAGACGTTAAATCATAATTTAAAAAATATGCAAAAATGTGCATTAAAGACTGTAAATTATAATTTAAAATGTGCATTATGTGCATTATGTGCATTATGTGCATTATGTGTGTACATTATCGTCTAAAAAGTGAGAAAAAGTTGTTTGTTGTGAAAGTGTGTGTTGTCGGCTTCAGTTAAAGTTACACTACACGTCACAACATCAGGCCGTTTATAGAGACTGTTCCCATTTACACAGTAAGCAGGATGTCAGTGAAGGCATCACCAGTACACTTGAACACATCTTGTGTTTTTATAGAAGACGAAAAGTAAAACTTCCTGCAGATTATTAAAATGTAGTGATGTGTTCAGGTTCCCCCTAAAAACAGGACACGAAGTAGTTAGAAACACAAACAGGAACACAAAAAACAGAGAAATACAAATAAAAGCATCAAACAGCTGGTAAAAGATTACACAAAATTAAAAAAAAGAAACTTTCACAATAAAAGTCTTTTTGTGTGTCCTCACACACATGCATTCATATGTTTATTATCATCATCATGTCCCTGTATAATGCTTCTGATTGTATTTATGAGGTCATGAAGAGTCCGTCTGACCTCTTGACCTTTACTATATGAACTGGTCCCAGTCCAGCTCCCCAGAGGATGAACCCTCTGGTTTTAATGACCTCTGTGAACCAGCAGCTGAACCATCAGTGTGTTCTGTCCAGTCACTGTCGGAGGCTGTAGTGAACATAGCAGCCTGTAGGAGGCGCTGGGAAGACTCTTCGGACCAGTTTAAATCCCAGTTAGAAACTCTCTGAACTAAACTGATCAGTCATCTTTTATTCATTACTTATTAAATACAGAACCAAATGTCTTTTCTTTGGTTTCACTCCCTTTATTTATACATTCATGGAATTTGACTCCAGTTTTATGCAATGTAACTCAATGTACTTACACAGAATAGAAATAACCGCTAGGAACAATAATGACCATAAATAAAATAAGAATGTCAAGAAAGTCAAGTGTTCTGGAAGTTGTAAATAATGCAAAGAAATAAATACTGGATGGATATACAGGTACTGGATGATTGTGTAGATATGGAGATGTCTATATACTGCATGCACACTGAGTAGGATTTATATTTACAGTGATAGGTATGTACGTTAATAAAAACAAATGTGCATTAAAGACTGTAAATTATAATCTAAAAATCTGCAAAAAAAATCTGCATTAAAGCCGTTAAATTATAACCAAAAAATGTGCATTAAAGATGTTAAATAATAATTTAAAAATTTTAAAAATGTGCATTAAAGACAGTAAATTATATTCAAAAAATGTGCATTAAAGACGTTAAATAATAATTTAAAAATGTTCAAAAATGTGCATTAAAGATGTTAAATAATAATTAAAAAATGTGCATTAAAGACTATAAATTATCGTCAGTTAAAGTTTCACGACACGTCACAACATCAGGCCGTTTATAGAGACTGTTCCCGTTTACACAGTAAAACAAAAAGTAAAACAGGAACGTCGTGGCTAAAAGATAATTATTTTTCTGTAATGTGCAGAGAAAGGTTCAGAGCTCCACACACACCGAGGGAACATCTTTTCTCATCGGCTGATATCCAGACATGACTAATCAAACACTTAACTGAAGGATGTCTGTGTGCGTGTCAAGGCTGAATCATCAGCCAATAAGGACCTTCAATTACTGCCTCAGAAAAACACTAATGGATTTATAATTACACGTGTGTGTGTGTGTGTGTGTGTGTGTGTGTGTGTGTGTGTGTGTGTGTGTTGGCAGGCCGATGACAGCTACGTCCTTCTGAGCATCGATCTCACTAATAACACACTTCAAGTCAGGAACAAACACACATCACTGTCTAAACTGGGTCACACTTACTTCTTACTGCATTATACAGATATGTGTGTGTGTTAGTGTGTGGATTGAAGTGCCTTTGAGCAACGTATGGACTCTTGGTGTTGTAGAGATGCAGCTTACCACAGACTGTCTCTGGTAGAAACAACAACGTCTCTAGATGACTTTCTGTTGAGTGTTGATGGAGCAGCTGCAGAGCCTGGCTCTGATCCAACCAGACTCCATTCAGAAAACAAGCATTTTAAAAGTTGTCTGCTTGTCGTCATGGTAACAGACCTGACGAAGCTTAAATTCAGACTTTTTACTAATTAGCATCATTATGTAGTTATTTCAGCATCATTTGGATCCGTTTATTGATATTAAATCACAGTTTATTTTGGGTTCATACCGCAGTAGTGATGTGTGGCTGCTAGATACAGTCAGGGTGATGTCACTGTATGTGAATACAGCTCGCCGCCGGGTGACGTTATGAACCCAGACACGACAGCATTTGGTTTTCTGACACATCTGGGACTTCACCAACATGTACAAAGCAGCAGCAGTAGTTATTTCTTCCGTGGTTGATGGAGGAAAGAGAAGTTGTTGGTATCTATGGAGACAAGCGGAAATTTGCTTTGCTCTTGGTGTGAATGCAACATTAGAGTTAGTGTGTCCTCAATATCCCATAATCCCTCGCAAGACGCTCACTTGTTCACCTCATCCTTCCAACATCTCTGTTTACTTCCATCCCTTTGTTTCCTTCCTTCTCATATCTTTATTAGGGCTGGGAAATATGACGACATATATCGTCAAAACGATATAAAAATGTCTATCGTATATATTTTTCTATATCGTTTCTTTATATAAAGTCAAAGTCAGTTATAATATTACGAGAATAAAGTCATAACTTTACGAGAAAATTTTTTGTAATATTACGAGAATAAAATCATAACTTAACGAGAAAAAATGTTGTAATATTGCGAGAATAAAATCATAACTTTACGAGAAAGAAAGAAAATAACACGTAAAATTACTACTTTATAATTTTATGATTTTATTCTCAAAGTACTACGACTTGTTTTTTGTAACTTCTGACTTTATTCTTATAATATTATGACTTTATTCTCTCTATGTGGTCCTAATACTCCGTCGTACCGTCGTACCATAGACCTACAACAATGATCAATAAAAATGAAAATGTAAACAAAAACACAGTTATTCATTTCCATTTTTATAAATCCACAGGGAGCCGCTGGAGAGGAGCTGAAGAGACGCAGGTCGCTAACGTCTGACTTAAAAAAACTTTTATGTTTGTTTTTGCACTCAAGTTCTTAAAATGAGAAGTACTTTTTATTTGATCAAGTATTTAATTCACACAGGAGCATACAGAAACTAGGCTTTACCATGTGGTTACTTATTTATTGAATCACCAGAAAACATTGTGATATATATCTTTATCACGATATTAAATGACCTATAGAAGAAGGTAGAAGATTGGGGCCATATCGCCCAGCTCTAATCTTTATTAATAACGGTTCGTACCACATAAGAAAAACCAGAGACAACTTGTTGAAAGTAATTTTCATAATTATTTGAATGTTTTAAAAAGCTTTGCATCGTGTCGACCGATCAGAAGCAGCTGGACCGACAGATGAAACCTCGGTAGCGTACCGGGCGTCGACTTTGTTTAAAATCTTTTCTTTAAAATAAAGATTGATTGCAGAGAAACTGACAGAGCTGAGGTCAGACTGGACTGAAAGGAGAGGAGGGATGAGGGAGGGATGAAGGAGGGATAGAGGAAGGATGAAGGAGAGATAGAGGACTTAGAGAAAGTTTGTCAGAATAATAAACATGAAGTAGGATTTTCAGTTCAGTTTGTTTGGAGACACTGAACCTCCTCCTCTTCTTTCACACCTCCCCTCCTCCCTCCCTCCATCGGTCCAAACAAGCTCTCCTTCAAAACAGACTTCTTTTCTTTTGTCTTTCTTTTCCTCTCTCTCTCTCTCTCTCTCTCTCTCTTTTCACGTCTCTCCGTCCTATAAACTCTCCTCTTGGCTTCTCTCTCTCTTTTCTTGTGTCTTTGTTAGAGGGAACATCTGGCTCTGTGGTGATCTGGGTAGAACATTGGACTTCTAGTTAAATTCTAAAGAAGTAATTCAAAGGTTGTGGGTTCGAGTCCCACCAGGGTTCAGATTTACATGCGGCAGTTTGATTTAACGGGAGGATTAAAGTATTTAGAAGGGAGAAATGACTGATTATGGTTTCAGTAATGTGTAAATGAAACCTTGTGGTACAGAAATGTTGTTGTTGGATCAAGTTCCACTAAAGTTAAACTTTGGATCTGATAAAAAAGCAGCAATGAACAGTAAATTGTAGAATTACAGGTTGATTCAACCACTTTTTTTTTTTGTTTTGTTACACGTGTGTAAGGTTTCCAGTGGCTCTGTGGCGCAATGGATAGCGCATTGGACTTCTAGTTAAGCTCTAAGAAGTGATTCAAAGGTTGTGGGTTCGAGTCCCACCAGAGTCGTACATATTATATGCAATGACAATAGTCAGCACTAGACCTTCAAGCTACAAACTGTTAAATCCCTGCTTGAATGAATCCCATAACGCTAAAATAATGTACTTACTCAAAGTTTATTGGTTCGAATCCCACCATAGTCAGGTTTTATATGCAGCAATGGGATTTAATGGAATAATTAGAGTGTTTAGAAGACCAAAAACTGCAGTTTGTAGTTTCACTAATGTGTAATTAAAACATTGTGGTGCAGAAATGTGAAGGTTGTTGGTTCAAGTTCCACTGAAGTTAAACTTTAGAGCTGACAAAAGTCAGCTGTGAAGCTTTAAACTTTAAAATTACTGGTTGAATTAACCACTTTTTTTGTTTTCTATTGCTCCACGGTTGGTAGGCTTCCCGTGGCTCTGTGGTGCAATGGATAGAGCATTGGACTTCTAGTTAAGCTCTAAATAAGTAATTCAAAGGTTGTGGGTTCAAGTCCCACCAGAGTCGGCCTTTAGATATTGCATGTATTATGCAATGACAAAAGACAGCAGTGGACCTTCAAACTTCAAACTGTTGGATCCCTGCTTGAAAAGGTTCGAGTCCCACTAGAGTCAAAGTTTACATGCTTTAATGGAAGAATTAGAGTGTTTAGAAAAAAGTAAAGTAACGGCAGTTTATATTTTCAGTAATATGTAAATGAAACATTCTGGTGCAGAAATGTAAAAAGGTTGTTGGTTCAAATTCCACTGAAGTTAAACTTTAGAGCTGATAAAAGGCGGCAGTGAAGCTTTAAACCGTTAAAATTACAGGTTGAAATGATGTCTTTGTGTTGTTTTTTTCTGGTCACATGTTCCGTAGTCTTCTGCTGGCTCTGTGGCGCAATGGATAGCGCATTGGACTTCTAGTTAAGCTCTAAAGAAGTGATTCAAAGGTTGTGGGTTCGAGTCCCACCAGAGTCAGTCTTTAGATAGTGCACTTAATGACAAAAGGCAGCAGTAAACCTTCAGACTGTTGGATCCCTGCTTGAATGAATGCCATCACACTGAAATAATGTATATATATATATGTAAAGGTTGTGGGTTCGAGTCCCACCAGTCACATCTTAAATGCAGCAGTGTGATTAAATGGAAGAATTAGAGTGTTTAGAAGACCAAAAACTGCAGTTTATAGTTTCAGTAATGTGTAAATGAAACATTCTGGTACAGAAATGTGAAGGTTGTTGGTTCAAGTTCCACTAAAGTTAAACTTTAAAGCTGATAAAAGGCAACAGTGAAGCTTTAAACTTTAAAACTACAGGTTGAAATGATGCCTTTGTGTTGTTTTACTTGTCACATGTTCCATAGTCTTTGTGTGGCTCTGTGGCGCAATGGATAGCGCATTGGACTTCTAGTTAAGCTCTAAAAAGTTATTCAAAGGTTGTGGGTTCGAGTCCCACCAGAGTCAAACTTTAGTTATTAGATGTATTATGCAATGATAACAGGCATCAGTGGACCTTCAGACTGTTTGACCCCTGCTTGAATGAAAGCCATCACATTAAAGCAATGTATTTACTCAAAGGTTGTGGTTTCGAGTCCCACCAGAGTCAGGTTTTACATACAAATCAAGTAGTGTGATTTAATGGAAAAATAATCTAAAGCTGTTTATAGTTTCAGTAATATATACAGAAAAATGTGAAGGTTATTGGTTCAAGTTCCACTGAAGTTAAACTTTAGAGCTGACGAAAGGCAGCTGTGAAGCTTTAAACTGTAAAATTACTTATTGAATTAACCACTTTTCTTTTGTTTTCTCTTGCTCCATGGTTGGCAGACTTCCAATGGCTCTGTGGCGCAATGGATAGCGCATTGGACTTCTAGTTAAGCTCTAAATAAGTAATTCAAAGGTTGTGGGTTCGAGTCCCACCAGAGTCGTACTTTAGATATTGCATGTATTATGACAAAAGGCAGCAATGGACCTTCAAACTTCAAACTGTTAGATCCCTGCTTGAATGAATCCCTTCATGGTAAAATAATGTACTTACTCAAAGGTTGTGGGGTCGAGTCCCACCAGAGTAGTTTTACATGCAGCAATGTAATTTAATGGAAGAATTAGAGTGTTTAGAAGAAGAAAAACTGCTATTTATAGTTTCAGTAATATGTAAATTAACAATTGTGCAGAAATTTAAAGGTTGTTGGTTCAATTTCCACTGAAGTCAAACTTAAGAGCTTTTTTAGAGGATTACATGTTTAATTAACCACTCTTGGCTTTGTGGAACCTTTCAGGTTGACCTGAACCGCATGAACTGTCCACGTATGTTACATGTACCACCACAGAGTTCTCTTTGAATAAGTACCTGAGTGAGTTTTCCATGTTTTAGGTTTCTACCTTGAGTCCTCTGCTCCGTTTCTCATCTGAGAGACTGAGCAGCTTTTTAAAAACACAAGGAGCCATTGATTTCACAGGAATCAAACGCACCCTCAACCATCACCCAAGTATTTGGAAGCAGTTTTAATATCGAGCCCATGATGCAGGATAATTATGGGATGTGGGAGGATCGTTTCCTCGGTGACCGATGTTTGTCGTTTATAATAATTAGCCAGATAATTTAGCATCGTCTGAGGTTGGACAGAGGCTCTACTGTGACGTACTGTGTGTGTGTGTGTGTGTGTGTGTGTGGCTGAGGCGACGGATGTATACCGCAGTGTTTCCGACCTCAGAGCAACGCAGTAAACAACACAAACAACACACACACACATGAATGCATGAATACATATAGTAAATGCTCATCACACACAGGAATTTGGATGCACTTCAAGTGAAAAAGCTGGACTGAAGAGAGACGTTTGATCGGCTATATTTCTAAATGGATGTTTTAATGAACGTCTCTTCTGTTCTTATCCTTTAGTGCGGAAACAAATAATAAAGAACAACATACATGTGGCTCTGTGAACAATGGACTTCTAGTAAAACTGTAAAGAAGTTATTCAAAGGTTGTGAGTTTGGGTCCCATCAGAGTCGAAGTCGGACAATATTGGAGAAGCGTTTCAGAGACGGAGAGAAAGGGTTGCTAATAGTTTAGCCTTCTGCTAACAGCGTGGCCTCATCATGATGTCGACACAAGAACTTAAACTCTGGAGAAGTGATTCAGAGGTTGTGGGTTTGAGTCCCACCAGAGTCGTCCTTTATAGACAGATATTAGGGACCATTAAGGAACAGCTTCTTTGTTGAGGTCTGTAGGAAACAATGCTCTCATGTGTTCATTGTGTTTATGGTTGAAACCAGGTGTGTGTGGTTGGAGTTCAGGTGTATGTTTGACACCTCTAACTGTCTGTCTGTACATTCCCATCATGAATCACTGCTCTCTCTCTCTCTCTCTCTGGCTTTATCATTCCAGTCTTCCCATAAAAACTCTCTGTCATTTGGTTTCTTTCCACTAATTTGACACACACACACACACACACACACACACATACACACACACACACATAAATACATAGAGGGAATTTCCACACACTGAGTCTGTGTAGTTTTACGGTCTTTTCTCTGCAGCAGCTGGCGACAGATTTAAAGAGTGTGATGGTTCAACTGTCCACTGAGAGGACTCTGCTTCCCACAATACAACACAGGACAATAGAGCAGAATAACACAGAGCACAATAGAATACACTAGAGCTGCTTTGGGACGTCAGTGAGTCTGTCCAACACTTTGTTCCAAATATAACAACAACTATTGGATGGATGGTGATGAAATATGGTTCATCGTTCATGTTCCCTAATAACTTTAGTGAGTCAACATGTTAACGTGTCCAATACTTTAGTTTAGACCGAATACCTGCAGAACTAAAGATGTTCCCATCAGTCTGTTCTAGGGATGCACCAATACAACTGTTTCGGTCCTGATACCGATAGCGATACCTGGGCTTTTGGGTATCAGCCAATACTGAGCACCGATCTAATATCAGTGTGTGATTAATCCGCTGTACGCCTCACTGAGGGACTGGGATCATTCTGTTATGTGTAAGGCCGGTCCGGGGGATTGAACCGGCGACAATCTGGCTCCTCTAACCTTTAAGCCACCATTGACCATTGTCTCCCAAATCCACATTACACACACAAGGAAAATTCAGAGTGTTCACATTGGAAAACAAAATGTAGTATAATGCAAACAGTCATAACGCTGCCTGAATACGCTCCATTGTTGAGTCGGCCGTCGATGGACACCATTGTCCCCCAAAGCAATGCACAAAGGAAACGTAGACGCTGCTCACAGCTGCAAAAGATGATGATGAAACAGCTCCAGAAAGACGTTAGAGAACTAAAACTAACATTTTGTTTTTTCTTTGGTAGTGCCATTCTCAAATAAAGTTTCATTAACGTCTGACAGTATGTCAGTATGTATGTATCATGCCATTTCCTGTTAGTATAAACTGTAAAAATTGGGGCTGTCAAAGTTAACGCAATATCCACAATCCACAATATTTACACCATTTCACAGTTTTAAACGTAAAAAGGTTCCAGTGGATGTGAATGACATCAGCCGACAGGAAGTAAACATGGACCCAAGCTGTTGCCTAGCAACGCAATTCCGTTGAAATTCCGTTGAAATGTGCTAAAAAAACAGTAAAGAAGTAAAGAGACAAAACTTATTTTTTCACAACAGTCATTGCCACCATTTTGGACTGAAAACGCTTATAATATTTATATACGACTCTTTGTAGTCGGACGTTTTACTGGCGTCCGGTAGTCACTTTCAGTCCAAAATGGCGGAAGCTCTGCTGCTGGGCGCTGAGTGAATTAACTTTCACTACTGGGCAATATCCGTTGTTTGGTGTTAAAACAGAATGTTTCAGACAGAGGGTGAATACAGTATTTTTGAACATTACTGAATGTAAACGTGTTCTAATAGAAACATAAAATACAGGTATGAACCTGAAAATGAGCAGATATGTGACCTTTAAGTTTTTCTGACCACATTCCCAGACTAACCCTTGTAATCAGATTACATATCAGTAATCTTACTCAGGTTTCCGCCCCTCAAACTGAACAGAACTGGAATAAACTCGACTATAAACAAGGCAGACGAGAGCCGTCCAGATTTAGCTGCTAACAGACGGAGGTCAGAGGTCGGAGTCTCTCTGACTCAGTTCCCCTCAGGAGAACTTTCTCAACACTATTTTAACATCGTCCTTCTTCTGTTACATAAACTATGATCCGTTACACTGAGAGCTCCAACAGTTGGACGCTGAATCTGGTTTATTAGTCAGTATTTTAAACAAACTGCACAAACAGAGTCATGGAAACTATAACAGACGACTCTGGTGGGACTCAAACCCACAACCTTTGAATCTCTCCTTTACAGATTAACTAGAAGTCCAATGCGCTATCCATTGCGCCACAGAGCAGTGGCTACCTGGAACCTCCCTCGATGCAGCACTGGATGAAACCACCAAACTGCATGTGATGATCATAAAGTGGGCATGTCTGTAAAGGGGAGACTCGTGGGTACCCATAGAACCCATTTATATTCACACATCTGGAGGTCAGAGGTCAAGGGACCCCTTTGAAAATGGACATGACAGTTTTCCTCTCCAACATCTAGTGTTAGTTTGGAGTGTTATTTAACCTCCTTCATGACCAGCTAGTCTGACATGGCTGGTACCAATGGATTCATTAGGCTTTATAGTTTACTGTGATACCAGGATCTCACTTTTCTTCTGCCTTTCCTTCAGACATTTTCTGAACTTTTTTTTTTTTTTTTTTTTT
>CAKAOH010020001.1:0-66400 GCA_916701665.1 Sebastiscus tertius
ACACACACACACACACACACACACACACACACACACACACACACACACACACACACACACACACACACACACACACACACACACACACACACACACACACACACACACACACACACACACACACACACACACACACACACACACACACACAAAACAAGGCAAAGGTAAGTAAGGGCTTGGTCAGGGGAGTTTATTATTTATCAACAGGTCTACATGGATACAGCCAGCTGATTGCTACTATCTTCTGCTCCAGTAGTCCAGTAGATCCAGCTGTTCATGGTTTACAGAAAGGCTCCAATGTTTCTGAGGTTACACAAACCAAAGAAAGATCCAGCACTGACTGCTGATCAGGCCTCATTTCCTCCGATTCGGGTCATGACCCCATTACGACATTCAACTACTCCTCGACCTCACCCATCTCAACTCCTCCACCACAAACCTGAACTCTGCAGGCCCCATCCTGCCACCAACTCAGCCCACTGCCCGTCAGACATCTGGCTGCTCTCAGAGCTAACGGCCACCACGGTGGAGCGGCTGGGGCTGTCGGCATGCATTTTCTCTGAACTAACAGAACCAGAACTGATACCAGAAAGTTCTTCTTTGTGCCCTTGTGTCTCCACCGCTCCAGTAAACTGACTCAGATGAAGAGCTTCACCTTCTTCAACTCCAGAATAAAAGTCAGACTCGCTGAATAATCGGTCTGCAAAGACTGGGTCCCTGAACCCAGACTGGTCTGACTCCAACCCTCTGATCTGCAGACTTTGAAGCATATCATCACCTCCATGTGGTCCTTTACTGGTAACAGAATTGCCTGCTTGGCCCGGTGTCTCGTCAGACTCGGTGTCCTCTGATTCGAACTGTTCTGACCTCAGGAGAGTGTCCGACTTCTCCGACTCTGGCCTGCTCTTTGCTGACTTGCTGAGAAAACCTGTGGGGTCAATTTCAAAGTTCCCATCTGACGTCTCCAGTGTGCTGCCAAGCCGACTCACATGGATTCTTGAACTGGTACCAGATGTAGCTCTAACATGATTGGGGGTAAAGCTCTCTGCACCACTATTAATAGTAGCATTACAACTCATTTGACTATCAGGACACAGTTTAACGGCAGCTGTGGAAACATTTTCAGCATTACTTGCATTAAATTCAACACCAAAAGTGTGATTTCTTGGAGTGATAGTGGTACCAGAACCATCTTTTGACACATTAGTGCTGCTGTTGGCACTGGACAAACCAGTTTTGGTACTAAGGACCTCCTCCCTGGCCTGCTGTGGTGTCGTCTGGTCAGACATAACACTATCTGTTGCTGATTCTCTTTCCATAACCACCTCTTCAGTCTCCTCCTTTTCTCTCTCTACACCACTGTGCCTCCACGCTTTTTTCTCAGGAATGGCGTCTTCATTTTCCTCCTTGTGGCCTATCTTTTCCTCCCTCTCCACTTCATCACCCACCCATTCTCTCGCCTCCTCCGCTTGAAAAGACGGCACCTTCATCCTCGGCTTCTCTTCACCTCTTTGTCCAATGAGCCAGCCCGGACTGCTGACTATGTTCTTGATAGCTGAGTAGAAAAAGGACAACCGTGAGAGCATTTAAAGCCAGAGATGTTGCATGTTTTAGAGGGGACATGTCATGAAAAGCTCTCTTTCTCAGTGCTCGTGTACATACAGTATATGTGCGATACATCACGATCATAGATAAATCATGTAGCTGTATGTATAATGTGAGATACTCCACACTTATTAAGTCCGTGTTATTCTTTTATCCCATATGATCACTGTGATGTGTTAACTCCTCTCCAGTTAGCAGCTGGTGTGATTTAACAGTCATTTATGGAGTCTCATAACTTACCGTCTGGTATGTCGGAGCACATGGACTCACAGCAGGAGCACACGGAGGTTGTGACCTTCAGCTCCTCCCACCTGCACACAGGAAAGAACAAAGCAATCACGAGCCATCAACCGTGCTAGATGCAGTCACAAGACTTTACAGGTGTGTAGTTGAGATCTAAATGAAGGCCGAATTAGAAGATGGGGGTGGTTGGAGCAAGAGCGCCAGAAGTAGGGGGGTAGGAAGTCTGGTCTGTAATTTGGCGTTGTGGCTTCTGTTCCATTCTTTTCATCTGATTTTTATCATCTAACTGTCAACCATTCAACTGTGTTCTACTTGTGAAGAAGCTTTCTTTTTAAAAATAACGTTGGTTGTTTACCTGCCATCAGCCTGGTTGTAGTTGCAGGACTTTGAGGTGTGAGAAGCAGTGAGACCGACTGACATTGAACAGTGGAGGTACAGCACCTATACACACAAACAACAGTTAAATTAATACTTAATACTAATCCACTCACAGACGATTAGAGAGCCTGCTAGGTTTATAGTTAGTGGGGATTTGGACTCCATAAGCTTAGTTAAAGGTGCTCTATATGAAATTCAGAGCATATCTATTGCCTCAACATGGCGACAGCTGAGTGGCAGCTAACGGTGCTAACAGCGCTAACAACAGCAACAGTGCTGACAGAACTAACAGTGGTAACCGGAAGGTGGGTGCTACGCTTCCGCGATGACGCCGTCGGTCGAGACAGCGTTATCAGCTGTAACCGCCGTATGAGATCAGTGCAGAGCGGCGGGCCGTGAGCTAACCAGTGGGGCACGCTCGCCAGTGTTGCCAGATCTCACGAGAGAAACAAGCAACCTGTCTCACAACGGGACTGCAACAATTAAAAATAGACCGGTATAGAGGAGAGAGACAGGAACAAGCCTAAGAAAACTGCAACCCGCGACTACCAATATTTGTAAGCGTCTTTTCAGGAAAACAAGCCCAAAGTCTCTTATAATAAGTGGACTTGGCAACTCTGGCACTCACATGCACTAAAAGGTGCGCGTGGCTGGCCCGGGGATGTAAACAAAGCATGGAGACACTTAGATTACAACACACTGCAATTACTTTATTCCTGCCCTTGAAGTCGGTAGATTTAAAAACATCCAGGAGGACAACAGGTTGTGTGAATTATGCAAATTAGGAGAAAATAAATCCCATTTTTTATTTTGTATTGTCCATACTATGATAAATTAAGAATATCTATTTTAAATGTGTTCAAAATCCAGAAATATTTTGGTGCACTGACGATGACAGAATGCAATGGCAGTTTAATTTGAATGCTTATAAATTGGCTACCTTTGTTTCTCAAGCTTGGAAAAATCATCAGGATGGTTTGTTTGTTTGTTTGTTTGGTCTTATTTGTAATTTATGGTGCTAATTGGGTTTCGGTCTTTTAAGCCTGTTTGTGCTGGGAAGCTGGTTCTGCCTTAAAATCCCTCAACCAACATGATTATTACGGCACTGGAACCTCTGCAAGGTGCAGGTAATAATAGTAATAATAATTAGGGGGTAGTGTGTCCCAAGGTTTGAGTGAAGCATAGGAGAAGCTGTCAAAAAGTGATGAGTTATATATGGAGGTGACATTGGCAGGACTAGCAGCCGCTCGATGGTACTGTAGGTAAAGAATATAAAAACAACCTGGAGGAGTGTTTATGGGCTGTGTGTGCGCGTGTCTGTGCACGACTGTGTGCCTCCTTGTCACTGGGCCAAGGTAGACACAGGGCCGGCTCTAGCCCTTTTGGTCCCTAGGCGAAATTCCGATTTTTTTCAGTCTGGGATATGATCATTTTTAGCAACAACATTGATTTTGATGCATTTTTTTTTTGTGTGTGCAGGAAACCAGAAAATAGCATGTATTTATGGAGTCATAGGAAAGCCATATTAAAGAATAAATCTGTTAAAGAATAAGAAAATAAATGTGGAAATATAATGAATAAATAAATAAAATATATAAGTAAATTAAAAAAAAGTATAAATATAAAGATACATAAATAAAATACATAAATGTGGAAAAATAATGAGGAATAAATAATATAATGTGTAAGTAAATAGAAAAATATGTAGATATAAAGATAAATACCTAACAGAATAAATAAATGTGGAAATATAAAGACAAATAACAAAACAAAAGAATTATAAGCATTTTTCATTTATCTTTACATTCATCTATGCAATTATTTTTGTATATATTTATTTACGTATTTTAAAATATATATTTATTTTTTGCATATATATATATATATATATATATAACTTTTTTTAATGTTAATTTCTAATTCTTTATTTTATATAATATTCTTTATTTATTTTTATCCCTTTTATTTATTCATCTTTATATTCCCATATTTATTTTTTTATTCTTTAACAGATTTATTCTTTATTATGGCACTCTTACGACTCCAAATATATTTGCACCATTGGGCAAACATGACAAAATGGCTCAATATGGGAGGAAATAGTAAAAACTATAATACTATCTGATATAATAGAATAATGCATAATTTTATGCTGTAATGAGGACATTTTGGTCCTGTCAGGACCTGAGTGTCTGTATTTTGGCTACGTGGTTTATTATAGACTTATTATAGCTGAGGTTGAACTTCCAAAATAAAAAAAATAAAAACATGATGCCATATGCATTAACACAGCCAAAATGATGGAAAAAGTAAAAAGCTAAACGTGTCCCTAATGAGGCACAAAGGTGACTCCTGTCAGATGTATCTGGTGACGCTTCGGAGGGGCTCGACGAAGCTTTAGAAGAATCAGAAATGGTCTTACTTGTGAGGCTGCTCTGAAGAGAAAGGCGTCCACAGAGAACGCCAGCACACTGCCGCCTCCCAACAGGAAGCGGGAGCTGCTGCCCCCCCTCCTGCTGTCTGTCATGCAGCTGCAATCGCCAATCAGAGCACAATTAAGACACATAAAGAAACAAATTACTGTAAACTATTAGTGTTTGAGAGATGACATACCCATTGTTGGTGATGATATCCATTTTGGGCATGCTGTTTGGGTCTTTGGAGCTTGTGGCGTAGCAGGAGTCCACATACAGCCTCTCCCCAGCCAATAGAGTCTCTGCCTGGGCCACAAAATACACCCGCTCCCCTAAAAAGAACCCGTGGCCTGGAGGGACGGGCTGCCCCTGGGCTGGTAACACACAAACCCAAACACATTCAAGGCAAACAGAGCAAATCTCTTATCCCTTGTTTTTTCACAGATTATCTGTCTCATGTACGACTGTCAGGATATAGTGACAGTTTGAGCAAATATGACAAAAGTTATTTCTTTTCAAGTTACCAACTGCAGCTTTAAGTCTTTTTTAAGTAGCGTACTGTAGGTGTGTTACCATTGCAGACAGTGAGGCTGTAGCTGAGTTTACTCCTCATGCTCTTCATCAAGGTTGTGTGCTGAACTTGAGGTCTGAAGCCAACTTGATAAGAGTAATGAAACCTGAGACAGGAAAACAAAACAAAATGTGCAATTAATCGCGATTAACTATGGACAATCGTGCGATTAATCACGGTTAAATATTTTAATCCATTAACAGCCCTGACAAACCTATTATTTTTTAATATACACTGACGAGAGAGGGAGTCCAATAAAAGAGAAGCCCCCTCATCTCCTACGACGCATTTAAAGTTCAGTCTCAATGATGGCAGACCTGTCGAGACACGAGGAAACCCTGAAGTTACCTGTTGTAATGGCAATGGATGGGCAGGTTGAGTGGTAGAACTCTGATGACGTAGCCTTGCGGAGGCGGAGTATAGCACAGCGAATAGGTGTACACCAGCTGACCACCAGCAACCTGAGAGACACAAATTATTACTACAGAATTGTGCAAAAACATATTTAAGAGTTCACAGACGCATAGCGTCTAGTTTTTGCCTAGTTTGACCGTTTGATCGGAGTTGGACCTGTGACTGGTCAAAGTCTCCCATTACCAGCTAGATTTTTTTAAAGCCTGAAAACAGAGCCATGATGAGGTGCACAAGTCTAGCTATCTGTCATGGTACATGTCAATGGGGGACGGAAAATAATTTTACAAAAATGTCCAAAAAAGTTCCCGAAAAAAGTTTTAGAAAATGTCCGAAAAAGAAGTTTAAAAAAATAGTCTGAAAAATGTCCTATGAATATCTGAAATAGGTCCAAAAGAAATTCTGACAGATGACAGAAAAAAAAAGTAAAAAAAACGTCCAAAAAAAGGTCCCAAAAAAATGCCCTTCAGTGCCAAAACAATCTAACCCAACCAAATCATCTCAAAACAAACAGAATATGATGTGAAATCAGTGCTTAATTAGAGTTCTCTATTAGACCCAGAGAACCAGAGAGTCATGCTGGCTGCTCTCAGGCTCCATGTGTTTCTAATGTGTTCATGATGTGTTTCTATTGACCTTAGACTCTCCATCGCACTCGGTCAGTCCGTAGTGGAAGTACAGGAACCGGCTGCTGACCCTGCTGGCTGAGCACGAGCCCAGTCGCAACCGGGACGGATCGGTCCACGCGCGCAGCTTGAGGCGGTCCACGCGCACAGAGACTTTATCCACACCGCACCAGACCTGCACAGCGCGTGCGCCCGTACCCGTCCCGTGCACGTTGCTCTGCTGTAGTGGTCTCGTGGTCGGTAGAAGCAGCTCGGTCAGTCCGGCGGGAACCGGTCCACTACGAGGAGCCGGCCGGAACAGAACCGGTGCTACCAGCGGCCCCGGTGCGTCGCGGAACACCGGCAGCCGGAAGAAGGGAGCGCGCGGGGCTCCGGCACGGGCCGGCTCTACCGGATCCGCTCCAAGTTCAGACCATGTTGCGAGCTGAACCGGACCTCCCACAGTACCACGGAACAAGGTCCAAAGAAGCACCGCGAGCACCGACATGGTGTGAAGAAGAAGAGCAACAAGAGCGACCAGAGCAGAACCTGGTCTGGTCTCAGTCTGGTCTGGTCTGGTCTGCTGGTCTCAGCTTCATTATCACACCTGCTGCCTGCTGATTGACTCCTGCAGCAGGTAGACCAGAACACCTGGTTGTAATAGTTATTAGACTAGTTAAAGCTGCAGTGGGGAGAAATGGAGCAAATATGATTAAAATAAGTTCACTATATCCTGACAGTAGTGCATGAGACAGGTAATCTGAAAAAATAGGTGTCCTCTGCAGGATATCACAGGCCAGAGGAAAACAACCAATTAGAGCTGAGCTGGAGCCTTGCGGTCTCTGAGCAGCTGTCAATCACTCACCAACTCCGATCAAACGGTCAAACTAGGCAGCGCTGATCAAATCTGAATCAATATTCTGTTACTGTCTATTTCTCTCCTCAAATGTTTTCAGAAACATATTGTGGTGTACTGTTTAGCTGTAAAATGAGAACGTTTGTGACCCGGCAGCCATGTTGAGATCAGTTGAGGAAATACCAAGCACCGCCCAATAACCGGAGCACACTTTCTCATTCATGTTCATTTGAAGTGTTCAAGTGTTGATTATTTATTTATTTATATACAACAAATATATACTATATACAGTATATATAAAAATAGAGAAATAATTTCCTTATGATTTCTCTATGTTTATATATATATATATATATTGTACATATGTTGTACATATTCATATTTTCTTATGTTATATATATATATATAAATATTTCTATTATTAGCACTGCTGTTATACATATTTTTTTAATTGATATTTTCTTATGATTTATTTATGTTTATATATATATAAAGTATATATTTCTATTATTAGCACTGCTATTACATATTTCATATTTAGATTTTCTTATGATTTCTCTCTCTATATATATGTATATATATATATATATATGTTTATATAAATATATATATGTATACATATACATACATATACATACATATACTATATATATATTTAAATTATATATGTACGGGGACCTTAGTTTTAGTTTTGGATCAGTCACAGCATGTACCTTAATGTACCTTAATGTCAGGAGTAGACGCGCAGTAGGATCTCTCCGTCGGGTGGAAGGACCGTGTCCTGTAAAGGACAGCTCACTAGAGCGAGCTGGGCTCGGGGTGACACCAGGCTCGAGGGATGACAAACCATGAAATGTGTCAGCAGGCATTTAATTAACCAGAACCAGAACCTCGGGGGATGGTGGACCTCGACCTACTTCCGGGTCACGTGATGGACGCATCAACTGTAGAGTCAATGCACCGACCGTAACTAACCCAGTACAGGCGCAGTGAGACAGGAGGCTGGCCTGGGTTCGGTAGCGGGCGGCTCACATGAACACATGAACATGACCGCAGAGCTGCTGCTGCTGCTGCTGATCCAGCCGAGCAGGTGCCGTGTCTCAGCGGCACACCGGGCCTAGCGGCTCCGTGAGGGGGACCACGGCTCCACCGGGACATCTGCTGTGATCCGTTGTGTCTGGGTGTGTTACACAGTGAGTGGGTCCGTGTACCGATCCGTTCCGTTCCGGTAGGTTGTCGCCGGTGTGCTCATGATGTAGGCCGGTAATCCTGCTGGAGGTGGGTCAGCGAGGATTGGTTCATATGTGCTTTGTTTCATGTGACTAACATAGAGATGTGTAATGAGGTCCAGACCGGCTGTAGGCTGCACAGAACCGTAGGCTGCCATCACTGTTAATACTACAGTACACCCTGTACAGACTGACTGACACACACATATATATATATAAATATATATGGATGTACAGGACGGAGCTGCACCTGTAATCCTGCAGCAGGTGAATGTGCATTCATTGTTTTGCATTAGCTTTGTTTGATAGGACTGTAATTCACGTGCTGTACTGTAATCTGCATTGTTACACGTCCTGACTGATGCATATTGCAGTGGTATAGATGGTCCACACACATCAATGTGCTCTGTTATAGACATTAAACCAGAACAAAGTGTACTCTGCCAAGGCTCTATTAGAACATGAGGCTGAACTAGCTGGCTGCTGCACAATTAATCAAATATTAATCGGAATCACGATTTTGGCTTCCCACAATTAAATGAACGTGATCGACTACAATGTTTAAAAATGTGCGCTCCGTTATGGCTTCACTTTTAGGGAGCTGTCATGCCCGTAGACTGTATAGAAGAAGTGGACGTCATCGCCATCTTGGTTTTAAGCCGTCGCCATCTTGGTTTTTTGCAGTCACCATCTTGTTTTTTGGTTGTCGCCATCTTGGTTTTTGGTTGTAGCCTTTTTGGTAGTTGCCTTCTTGGTTTTTGGTTGTAGCCTTTTTGGTAGTTGCCTTCTTGGTTTTTGGTTGTCGTCATCTTGTTTTTGGGCCGTCGCCATCTTCTTTTTCCTTGGTTTTAAGCCATCTCTGTCTTGGTTTCTTTCCACCAGAAAGTGACACGAGAGGGTGGAACTAAGCACAACCGAACGCTGAATAAGATATTTTAGGCGACCAAAAAGATTATAATTAACTTTAATGAAATGAAAACACACTGAAAGGGTTAAAGTTCTAAGATGAAAACACGAACAACTCCCAAGCCCAAAAGTTTTGGTACAATTTTTATTTAGTTTTTTAGTAGATTCACTGTGAATAAGGACCAGTCTTATTTTGATGCAAAGATTTGTACATTAGCAGAAATGTAGCCCAACATGGAAGAGAAAGCAGTGCTCTGTTTATTTAAATGTGAAAGTGCAACAAGAACATTTTGTCCCTAAAATTAATGAATAATCGTGATCTCAATATTGATCAAAATAATCGTGATTATCATGTTGGCCCTAATCGTGCGGCCCTAGCAGATGTTATTTTGAACATTTACTGTTTTCACTTAGAATAAAACTTTATATACTCAGTACACCTCTATACATGTATTTGTACTGATTACTGTGCATATTTCTAAATGGTTGGTGCCTTTATTTTTTTGACCACAGTCACCAAATCAAAATAACATTTGAAGAGAAAAATATCTTCAGGGCTCCTCTGTGTTTTCTAATATCTTTTTTTACTTCTCTTTTCCAGGACGCAGCGGTGGGATTCACATTTCCACACCAGTAGAGAAAACAAAGCGACATAGTCGAAGGCGAGAGAAAGAGGTTTCTGTAATTCATGTGCCGGTTAGCATCTGCTTGGCAAGATGAGTACAGACAGACCCAAACGGAACATCATCAAAAAGAAATATGTAAGTGAAACTTTTAGATTCATAAAACAGAACCAACTGTTCACATGGCCTTATAATTCTGACTAAAAGAAGGTGTATGCGGATCTTTGTCCTTCCTGGTTTCTGCTTTCGACATTTGGAGATTTCTGCAAGAATTGCATTTTTCTGCGATTGGATGGCGAGCACTTCTGTTGTGTAAACTGCTCAGAAACCCCCTTATTGTCAATCTAGCTAAGAAAGCCATCCATCCTCTGAATGCTCTAGTTCTCTAGTTTGTGGCTGTAAAGTGTCATGAGGCTGTGATTATCCTAGAGGTCACCACAGGTCATTTTATACAGTTTGAAAAAAATGTTTTCACTACAATGAAATGGCTTCTATGGGGACGAACATCATCACACATGAATACAGTTGGGCTCATTGGATCCACAAGAGTCTCAGCTTTACAGTGATACCCAATTTATGTAATTCAAGACTGTTTAGAGACTCCAGTATGCAGAAATATTCAAATACAACATTTTAGAATAGGTGAAAAAAACACATTTATACTGCATTAAAAAAAACTGCATGTGATCATAACGTGGGCATGTCTGTAAAGGAGAGACTTGTGGGTCCCATATAGCCCATTTTCATTCACATATCTGGAGGTCAGAGGTCAAGGGTCCCCTTTAAAATTGGCCATGACACTTTTTCCTCACTAAAATTTAGCCCAAATTGAGCTTTTTTTAGCGATCTTCCAAACAAGCTAGTAGGACATGGTTGGTACCAATGGATTCATTAGATTTTTCTAGTTTCATACAATACCAGTATCTGACTTTTCTTCTTCCTTTTATTCTGACATTTTTTGGACTTTTTTTTTTTTTTTAGTGACTTCTTTTCGAACATTTTTTTTTTACATTTTTTGGACTTTTTCGGACTTTTATTTTATGAGCATTTTTTGAGCTTCATTCTGACTTTTTTTAAACTTTTTTTCCGAATATGTTTCAGACTTTGGATTCCTTAGGTTTACTAGTTTCATGTGATATCAGTATCTTCACTCTAGCTTTAAAACTGAACCCTCTACAGCCTCTGAAATACAGTAAAGTCGGTCGGGATCGCAGGTCTCAGAATGTTAATATCAGCACTCACCTGTGAGGTTGGTGGATAGTTTCAGGGATTGACGAAGACTCTGTAGATACTGTACGTCTTTACTTTTCTCTTTTTATTTTCAAATTGTTTAAATGTTTCCTTTTCATTTTGACTGTATTTGACTGTAGTATGATGATCATTTCTAGTGTAATCAGAGGAGAAATAATCCCGTTTGTGTGTGTGCCTCTGCAGGACATCAGCGACGGGATGCCGTGGTGTGAAGAACGTCTGGTCCGGAAAGTTCTGTTCCTCTCGCTCAGGGAATTCAGAGACACACACCGCGCTACGCACAAACACTCACACATACATACACGGGCACGCAAACGCACGCCGAAAAATACGCTCTTGCAGCAAAAGACACAGACGCTACCTAAAACACACACGCAGAAAAACACACGCACAAGACAGAGCGTGCACGCGCCACAACAACGAGTCACACACAGACACACGCAGAAAAACACTCAAAACGTGCACATTTCAAAACAGCTACGCGCTCATGAACACGCCAGCAAAGGGCAAAAAACCTCTCAGGACTCACACACACCAAAAAATAAATGCACTCACACACTACACAACACGCAATCAAAAACGTGTGCAGGGAAAATGACACACACTGTACAGCATACACACCTACAAGAAAACACGCACACGTTTCAGAAGAGTTCAGTATCGACCAGGACGCTACGCTCACATAAAACACACAACACACTGCCGCTGCTGAACTCCAGATACACAGAAACTACAAAACACACACACACTAATCAGCACAAACACTCAGTGAAGAACAGCTGCACGCCTGAAAACACACCGACGCTGCTGAGCCCTCCCGTCCCGGCCAGGAGGCTGCGGTCACACACTCCCACAAGCCTCAGCGGTCAGTACCAGCGACATGCTTTCTCGGCATACACTGAAGTCTCACAGTGTCAAAAGTAGTGAAAGTGATTCATGTAAGTAACTAAAGTCCTACCTGTTTTCTGAAGGCTCCCTGGTTAACGGCATGAGCCGGTGTCAGTCCCTCCTGTCAGCGAGCTGGAGCTGGTCCTTACAGCGCCGCCCTGCGAGCATCCATCGCCACAAGGACGACCCCGCCAGCAAGAGGTCAGCTGCTCTAGTGTGTGTTTTTGCACATATGTTTGCATGTTCATGACTCGCCTATAAACAGCTGGAGAGAAGGTGTACTGTGCTGCCACCTGCCTCACACTCCACATAAGAACACTCCAGTACTCCCCTTTAAAGCTGATCTTTATCAACCTCATAAGAGTGAAGTAATATCATGCTAGCATGTCGCAAAGAACGCGAAATAACGCTTCAAAGTAACGCTCCAAAGTTACGCTGAATTTTGGCGAGGAAAAACTGTCATGTCAAATAATTAATTAAAATAAATTGTAAAAGTGTGTAAGGGCTTAGAACATTGATATAAGTTTGTTTGTGATATACAGCTTTTCCTCTCTAAAATGTAGCCTAATTGTGGAGCGTTATTTCGCGTTCTTCCCGACATTTTAGCATGACATGACTTCACTCTAGCTATAAAACTGAACCTGTTACAGCTACTGAAAGACAGCAACGTTGCTGGTCTCGGAGGGTCTAGCAATCCATAGCACATGGTCTAAAGTTCATAGCGCAAGTGCATTTAGGGTGTGTCCAACTCCACTAAACGGCGCATAATCTGGGCACAAAGTAAGGCACAAGGGGCAAAGGGGTTGTCTTTAGTCTCTTAATCAATCATAGGTGTGTTTTGGGCGTAACAGGAATTAAAACCAATCAAAGTGTCATCTCCCATTCCCTTTAAAAGCCAGGCGCAGCTGCACATTGGTGCATTCGTATTTTAAAAGGCGAATTTGGCAAACGGATCTGCTCGTGTGCCAAGTGAAAGCATGCGAGCGGACCGTCTACGGGAGCAGTGTACCCTCTGCCTCCGCCGTCTCCCAATCCTCTGTCCCATCAACAACTCCATTTAACTGCATACAGTATGAAACTTGACTATGACTTTCCCCAAACTGCATGTGATTATCATAACGTGGGCATGTCTGTAAAGGGGAGACTCGTGGGTACCCAGAAAACCCATTCACATATCTGGAGTTCAGAGGTCAACAGACCACATTGAAAATGGCCATGACCGTTTTTCCTACATTTAGAGTGTTATTTAACCTCTTTTGGGACAAGCTAGTATGACATGGTTGGTACCAATGGATTCATTAGGTTTTGTAGTTTCATATGATACCAGTATCTTCACTCTAGCTTTACAACTGTCATTTTCTCGTTAACTTCGACAGCCCTAATTAGAACCTTCATGAAGGATTTATTGCAGGACTGTTGTATTAGACTGCATTAGTTTTATATATGTGTACCTAATGAACTGGTAACTGACTGTGTGTGTGTGTGTGTGTGTGTGTGTGTGTGTGTGTGTGTGTGTGTGTGTGTGTGTGTGTGTGTGTGTGTGTGTGTGTGTGTGTGTGTGTGTAGACCAAGGCTGCAAGCGCAGAGGAAGTTTGCCCAGTCCCCTCCCAGCTCTCCAGGACCGCAAGGGTTAATGACACCAGCGCAAAGTAACCACGCCCACAACCTGGCCGTGGTCACCTGTCTGACGAGACGCAGACCCAAGACTGAGGACTTCCTGTCTTTCCTCTGTCTGAGAGGTAAGCTACATAGGTAGTGGTCTGAGCCAAGGCTGTAGTCAAGTCCAAGACCAAGACCAGGTCCAGTCGATTTGATAATTGATTTTTTTAATGCCAGAATCGATATATTTGCTTCATTTGAGTCAATGTGGAGGTAGAAGGAAGTTACCGCTTTTATTGTTGCAGTCTGAGTAACTTGACGTCATATCTGTTCCGTATCTGTCAACCAAAACAAACTGCAGCCGGCCACAACGAGGAAGTAGAAAACGTTGGAGGGTCTGCATGGATACAACCTGCACCCTCACATGTTAAATCCAAAGTGGTAAACACTACACATCCAGTAAAGTATGGAAACACTTTGGGTTTCACACATTGCAGGAAAAGCAGAGCTAGACATCACGGCTAAAGCTGCATGCTAACTCTGTCATGGACAGGAAACGTTATTGTATCAAGGTAACTTGCGATCAGCCCGGCCGTCACTCTCATCTCTGTGGTCAAATGGGCCGACGCTTCAACTGTAGAGCACCCATATACTGACATTTCTGTTAAATGCATTCAAATGGCCCCGATGGCGCTGACCATGGATGTATAAAGAGAACGCAGCTGAATGGAGAGCTAGAGACGACCTTGTAGAAGTTAGAGGAAGTATACTCGTGTGACTACGTCAGGTTTTCAAAATAAATTGTTAACAAAGGGAACTATATATACAAAATACATATATGGAAATAAGATTGATTGGATTATATTCACCGGAACTATAAAACATTACATGTCCCTTAAAATTAAAAAGAAAATACCACTAATTTGTGAGGGAATGTCTTTATTCTTTGATTTTTGGGTTGCTGGAACCAAATAATTCCTGACAATGACTGATATATTTGACTTCAGGACATCTCTGACTACATACATGCTGAAAATCAAACATTTTTACTGGATTAATTTAGATAATTTCCAAAGTAAAAGTCCCTAGAAGTGTATGATTCAATTTTGTGTTTAAAAAGTTAAAAAAAATCGCACTAAATCGTAATATCGAATCACAATACTTAAAAATCACAATACATATCGAATCGGCACCCAGGTATCGTGATGGTATACAATCAGGAGATAGGTGAATCATTCCAGCCTTAGAGTGTATACAAGAAGTCTTAATGCTGACTACAGACCGATGCACCGCTGTGTTTAAATCCATCTAATATCTCTGGATAGTCAGAGATCCTCTCTCAGTGTCATATGATGTGCTTTGAGAGCTCAGTGATAATGATTTTACTGGTTTTATGAAAGAAAACTAGACTGTCTACCATTTCCTTTTGCTGTCTCCAGGCAACACCAGGCAAAAAAAACAAAAAACACGAGCTGCATAGAAATCCCAGAGTTCTTTGAGGCAGCCATACTGTATCTCCTACAGAATCAATGAAGGCGTTTCCTCTTTCACTTCAGGTTCGGCAGCGTTGCCTAGCAACATGGCCTTCTTAGCGAGCGGACGAGGGAAGGAGCCAGCTGGCACTCGGCATCTTACTTCCTGTCTTTCCACCAATCACAGGACTGCAGCTGAGAGGAAGAACATGAGCATATTCAGAAGAACAACAGGTAACAACTGACCCGTCTGTCTGTGAAATGAGAGGTTTTCTAAAGGGACTCTGGTGCTCGTAAACATTAGCGCTTTTGTCCACAGGGACCGCCAAAATCAACCCAAAATTAAAGTTCCTCGTAGTAGCTTTAATTAAGTTCACATCAGTCTTTGTGAGTGTGTTATATCTTTTAATGACTGAGGCAACTTTGAGTAAATTCATCCGACAAAATCCTTTTTCCTCTTTGCCTCGGTGTGTGTCTTGCCGTCCTACAGCGCAGCGAGACTCTCGGGCTGTGAGAGGGAGGGCCGGAGGCTCGGCGGCGGTCAGCTCCTTCTGCCCTCTAACCGCCCGGGCTCAGAGGAGGAGGGAGAGAGAGAGGAGAGAGGAGGAGCAGCAGAGGAGGAGGAGGCGAGAGGGAGCTGAGAGACACCTCCTGAGACCTCGCCAGCTCCCCCTACAGATCAGGAGGACTAACAAGGTCTGATCATCTTTCCTACACGCTTCTCTGTCTGAAAGGTGTCTGGTTGTGTCATCACTATTATTGTAGTGACTTTTAATACATATTTTAAATTAATTCAGACGCACAAACCGTCGCTTTGGTCACATGAGGTTAGCACGGGTTACCATGGTTACACGTCTCCAACTGGCAAGGAGGCTCTCAGGAAGTGACGACGTAAATTACTACTGTTTATTCACACAAAAGTATGTTGAACGATGGTACACATATTGAGTATGTGGTGCATAGTATGCGATTTTGGACAAAGCCCATGTCCTCTTTTTTGTCAATACTGTATATACTACTCTTATCTTATCTTATCTTATCTTATCTTATCTTACATCTACTGTTTTATATCTATGGCTACCTCTATCTGTTCCAGGTTGCCGTGGTGACTGGACGCTCTGAACAAAGAACCGCCTGTGTCAGGTCAGTTCCTACCTTAAAGCCTAGCCCGGGGGCGGGCAGCAGACGCTCCCCCAGACCCTGCACCAGGCCCAGCAATACCTGTAAACCCAGAGTCCAGGAACACAACAACAACAAGCACCTCTCCCGGCACAGCAAACACCAGCTGCCTCGCAATCACCACCCGACTAACTACTATAGCAACCCCAAGACCTTTAGTAGTCCCCAGAACTCAGGAAAACATCCAGGCAGGACTCAAATACGATTGACTAACGGCTCGGCCATCAGACCGCCGAGTGAGAAGCCCGGGGTGCTGAGGTTGTCCAGGAGAAAGAGAGGCCTCCCGCCAGACACCAGCCCTAATCCCCCTCTGAACCGGCTTCTTTCAGACAACAGCTCATCAAAGAAGTGCAGGACGGTGCAATACAACGACGATGTCCCACTGGAGACAGACGGCCATACTGGGGAGATCCCACAGAGGGAGGTTAAAGATGTTAGAGGGGAGTATGTGAGCGGTGAAGACGGATGTGGAGAGACGAGACTAGAGAAGAACAGTGAGGACCTACAGGACAAGTTAACCTCCGCCCTGGAGCCCAACCTCACCGACATCATCACAAACTATGACCTCAGCCCCGTCACCGAGGTCATATGCAGACACGTGAGAGAGAAAAGGTACCAGAGAAACCAGCCCGCTTCATCCACGACCCCGAAGCCCATCACCAGGACTACTACTGACTCCAGGCCTGTTTCCAGAGCTGCAAGGACTACTGTAACTAAAGCTGCTATCAACTCAGTGACATCTACACGCTCTGACCCACCAGCCACTTATTCTGCCAGGAACACTGCTAAGGGTGCTAACAAGGGTACTAGCAAGGACATTACCAAGTGTACTTCACCAGCCAGCAGTTACTCTACCCATAATTCCAAAGGTGCTGCAAAAGACGCTTCCAAGGGGACCGCAGAGGACTCGACAAAGGACAGTGCACCTGTCAGTAGCTATTCCAGCACTTCCAAGGGCTCTACGAAGGGCCTTACCCATACCAAGTCTACTACCTCAGCAATTAAGACCAGGACCAGCCCCAGAATCCTCCTGAAGCGCTAACAAACACCTGAAAACAGATAATGAGAATTGAAGAGCAAAATACTAGATCCTGTTGAGCATGACGATGGCTGGTTGGATAGTGACGTAGTGACTACGTGCTGAGGTCACACAGCATAACGGCAGACACGCTGTATAATGGACTGTATAGTGAAACGTTTTCGGATGCTTCCCTGCTGGATCTGAAACAATAGCTTGGTATTTTTGTATTGTTCACATGAAAAAGGAACTGATTTTTTTTTTTTTTCTATCAAAGCACATGGTTTAACTTCTGCCGTACAGTTTTCAGTAGCGTACCTACAGAATGCAGCGACGTGCTGTTTCTCTGGGGCTTTTTGGAAGGTCAGTCAGGTGTCAATACAGTCCTGCCGTTTTATTTAAACAGGAATAATCTGTTCAGGATTGATAACATAACACTTCAAATCCTCAGCTGAATTAAAGGATAAGTTCACATTTTTTTCAAATCTCCCTTAAAAAGGACACATCATGCTCATTTTCAGCTTCATACTTGTATTTTGGGTTTCTACTAGAACATGTTTACATGCTTTAATGTTCAAAAAACACATTATTTTTCTCATCCTGTAGTCTGAATACACCTGTATTCACTCTCTGCCATGCTCTGAATCTGCATTAGGGAAGGTTATGTTAACGCAACAAGAGGAAATATTCAATGTACATGTGAGTATTGTTTTAAGACTGACTTGAAAAAAAATGTGAACCTATCCTTTAAGAAGCCAGCGGCACGTAAGCACAACAGAAACATTCGATTCACATGGACTCTGACCTCCATTATGGCCACCAGAACCAGCTGTAACATCTACTGGTCTGTTCAACGGACACAGATTGTTTAGATACATGCAAAGTATACAAGAACAAAACTGTTTTTTATTTACTTTTTTAATTCTTTTATTCCACTGAAGCCTTTAGCTGGGTTTCCACCAAATTTAGTCCCCTGGAACTACTTTTCAAGGAACTAAAAGGTTCCTTCAGCCAACTGTTGTCTGCGTTTCCACTGCGGTCTAAAGACCTGTGAAGATTAGACAGATTAGTCCGCTGACGTTTGAAAAAGCAGCATGACAGGAGACGAGGGCTGCTGGTGGTCACGGCAGTAAACACACTCTGCAGTTCAGTGTGTCGCCTGTTTCATCTAAAAAACGTTTTTTATCTCACTGCAACGACACTTCCTGCTGCATATATTTACTGATGCTCGTTGGATGTAATGAATGACATGAAACTAAGAGCGTCTGTCTCCAGAGTAACTCATCTGTTGAGTGTTTGATGGTTATTTATTTGTGCTTTAGAACGTAACTGCTGTGAAACAATCAGAAAATAACTCTTCTTTCTCTCATTCACAGCACCGCCGCTCTACGTCTCTCTCTCTTCTACAGCTTGCCATCTCAGCTTGTGCAATCTCTGTCTTTCTGTCTTTTTTAAATCGAGTCGGGAAGCCGACAGCAGAGCCTAATTTTCCTTTCAATGTTATCAAACAAAGAGAAATGCTCTCCCCTTGTCCTAAAATGGTCCTAAGTCCATATTAGAGTACTTCCTTGTTTTATGAATGAAGCGGTACAGTTGAAGCAGCGGTGCTGTGTTTGTGTTTGGCAAATCAGCGACGGTCATGCCTGCAAACTCCACCCCAAAAGTTACGGTACTTTCAGAAAGTAGTACCCATCCAACCAGGGCCTTTTTGGGGGGTAAAAAGTCCCCAGAACTTAATTTAGACCCTGAACCCTGCAGTCGAAATTAGGGCTGTCAAAGTTAACGCGATAATGCGTTAACGCAAATTCGTTTTAATGCTACTAATTTCTTTAGCGCAGCTTGCGATTTTTAGGTTGCAGCGGGCTCAGTTTTAAAGTTAGAATGAAGATGCTGGTATTTTATGAAACTAGAAAACCTAAGGAATCCATTGGTACAAACCATGTCATACTAGTTTGTCGCAAAGAATGCTAAATAACGCTCCAAAGTTATGCTAAAGTTTGGCAAGGAAATGGGGTCCCTTGACCTCTGACCTCCAGATATGTGAATGGAAATGGGTTCTATGGGTACCCACGAGTCTCCCCTTTACAGACATGCCCACTTTATGATAATCACATGCAGTTTGGGGCAAGTCATAGTCAAGTCAGCACACTGACACACTGACAGCTGTTGTTGCCTGTTGGGCTGCAGTTTGCCATGTTATGATTTGAGCATATTTGTTATGCTAAATGCAGTACCTTTGAGGGTTTCTGGACAATATTAGTCATTGTTTTGTGTTAATAGATTTCCAATAATAAATATATACATACATTTGCATAAAGCAGCATATTTGCCCACTCCCATGTTGATAAGAGTATTAAATACTTAACCTTAAGGGTACATTTTTAACCGATGAAAAATGTGCGATTAATTTGCGGTTAATAGCGATTAAATATTTGAATCGATTGACGGCCCTAGTCAAAACGTAATGAGTTCCTCAAAAAGTTCCTTTCAGAGGAAGGATCAGTGCTTTTCATGCCCGTACTGAACCATTAACACGTTTTTGTTAATGCTACACTAGGTCACGTATTGACATGTGACCTCCTTATTTCAGAGTCTGTGTGGATCGACACACATGTAGAATAGAAGGATATGTGTATCGTGAACAACGGACAGAAGAGAAACACCTCTATAAACACTGGTGATGTGGTTTGACCTTCACTGTTAACATGATAAATGACTGAATACGTCCCCACATTAGATGTCATGAATACTACTGAAATGTCAGAGGGTTTTAGGATCACATCAGGTGCTATCAGGTCTTTTGTTTGTTTTTCCAACAAAAACTTGCCATCAAAATAATTTTTAAGTTGCCGTAAATAATGACATATTTCTACACACAGGGGCTCTAAATACGTGATTGACAAATGTGTTTATACTTCTGTCCGTATGATATATTTCATCAGTCAAAATCACAGGTCTGTGTGTTCATTTATGGTCAATCAATGCAACTTTAAAGTGTTATAGAAGTTGTCAGTCAGTTGTTTTGTTATCTATCCGTCATTGTGTATTCATGGCTTTTTGGTAAGATGAGCAAACTCTTGAATATGAGGGAATATGAAACATGTAACACATGAAAAGGCAAATTTTTGTGCAGCAACATCTAAATAACTGTAAAAAGTCTGTATAAATGTGAATCATTTGAATGAGAATTTGCAATAAAATCACTTTGCATATTTATCTGCCCCGTGCATTTACTTCATTTAAACTGAGGCTATTTCCACACATTGCAACAAGCACAGAGCAAAGAAAATACCATCCTAAAAATGCTAACCCTTAAAGAAATACTTAACCCACAAAATGACCATTTGTATAATTACTCACTGCGTGATACCTTGAATTCTTGAAGAAAATGTTTTTCTCTCATGCCTCCACGGTGAACAGACAATCTAAAAACGAAGAAAAGTCTTGATGAAATGAAGTGAATGGGGGTCGCGTTTAACAACAGCAAAACTATAACAAAACATTCGTAAGATATAGATCCGTTATGTTTAAATAGAAAACAGTGGAACGCTATCTTTCTGTTACCTCATAAATACATAATTCCAAATAGAATCAAGGAGTTTCTATTAAAGATTGTACGCAGGTACTACCTTGCTAGAGATAATACTTGTTAGTTCTTCGCAACTGTTAACAACAGATGCACTTTTTGTAATTGTGAAGGGGAAACTATTGAACATGTGTTTGTAGATTGTTATCATGCTCTTTTTTGTTTAATTTACAGAAAACTTCTCAAAACATTTTGAAAAAGATAAAGATTGAGATGTTACTCACTTTTAACAATCCCAGTTTTTGCGGCAGATGAAATTTACAGAATTCATTTCATTAATATCTTAGCAAAATATTATATCCATAAAATGATATAGCTTAAAATAGAGAGAAATGGCAAAGGTCATCTTATCAAATGTAGAACATAATTCAGCGTCCGTGACATGAAATAAAAACAGAAAAAGGACCACCCCTCCACCCCACCCCATGTTGGTCTTGGTCACACAAAAGGGAAAGACAAAATAAATAAATAAAAAATAGTAATAAAAATAATTTAAAGATCAAATAAATAGAAAATAAAATAATAAAAGAGAATAAATTATATGAAATCAAATAATAGATTTAGCTTTAAAAAAAAGGAAATAAAGAGGGTCGTAGTAGGAAAGGAGTAGTGAAGATCTCTTCTCTTTCCTTGTCGTATAATTTTTTTTAATTATTATTTTTAAACAGTGAAATATATTTACTGATTTTTTTGTAATGAAAACTGCTGTTTTGATCTTTCTAAATAAGTTTCAAATAGTTTTCAGGGTTACCTTCCAGACATCAAGGAAGGTGAAAAGAGGAGAGAACTTGTTATTTTCACCCTGAGTTCAGCCTTTCAGGTAGTTTTTCCTCTCAAGCAGACTTTCTGGGCTGCATAAAAATCCTTCTTTTCTTTTTCTTGTTGTTGCTACAGCTGATATAACCCCATCTTATGTTATTATAATCACTGTCAGATCCTGCTTTGTAGCAGTCCCTGCTTTCTATAGACTCAGTGGAGTGGAGGGACTGCCTGGGAGGCGCTGACTCAGGGCAAATAAATACTCACAACTATTAAACAAGCTAGGTTTGTGCTGCAGCTAGCTGATCAGTAGTGTTGACAGCCAGTTGAAGCAGAGACAAAGCTGCTGTTTTCAGATGATAAAGAAACCAGAACTGAGAGGAATCATGTTTGAAAACTTCAGAGAAAGACTTCACATGGTCCAGCAGGATTTCACAACGGGGTCTGTCTGCTTATTCTGACATTATAAGGCTAATGTAGTAGCTCTAGCTAGCTGTTAGCTGTGATCTCTTCCCACCTGGGACATCAACAGTAGCATGTGTGTGATTAGCTTAGTGTGTGGTAGATAACATGGCATAACATGTACTCTAATACTAGTAGAGATGTGATATTAGCAGCTACAGTGGCTCATTATAGCTTATCATTCTGCTTCTGTACCGTCTCTAATGTTATTTATTCTGCACACCTCCTTGAGTTTAAAGTAAAGTAACCTCAATGTTAATGTTATGCTAGTTAGTGATATTTCTTCACATTGTCAGACACATTTTCAATTTAACTACGTTGAGTTTGGGTTTGTTGTCGTCCTAGTTAACTAGCTCAGTGTCTAGCTGTTCCTGTTATTGCTTTCAGCTGACTGTCATGTGATGAGGTTTATTTTTCCCAACACACTTGAACGCAACTCACAGCAGGACAGTGAATGCATGAACATGAACATCTGCATGAACCACATCTGTTCTGCAATGAAAATATCAATAAAGACAAATGACAATTAAAAACCAACTGAACTATTATTGGTGACTATAGCTGGATCAGCTGTCAGTCAGCCTCAACAGCTGCAGACTTTTGATGGAGTTTGTGTCTGAACTGTACAAATACTAATAAAGACACACAGTTATCAGTGTTTTCTCTCTGTAGTCTGTTGCACCTGCACATGAATAACAGCTGCAGTCTGTATTTCTACTGTGGACTGAGTCCTGCTTAGAGGCTCAAGAACCATCTCTACTGGCACAATGCCTGTATATTATTTATTCATCATTAGCATCTGTATTTGTTGATTTTCTGATTGTGAATTCATTATTTAATAACCCAGAATATGATTATTGTGTCTTTTGAACAATAGAAATGATTTATTGGGCTAAATGTTTGAGGGAAAATGTAAATGATGTAACTCATATCAAACCTGACGCTCACCTGAGCCTCACATGTGACTGAATGGAAATGACGATAAATGATGTAAAAGGTGTAAAAGACAGACCCTCCTTCTCTCTCTGACTTTAATTATATCCTAAATAAAAGTCAATGGGGGAAATAACAGATGATGTAAAGAAAACTCTTTCTAATAAATGAAGAAATCTGTCAATTGATTGAGAATCAGAAGAAAGCTAAAATATACCTTTTATATAACTTTTAATCTGTTATCTGTCTTCACTCCGGTACAAAACTCAGTGATGTTGACGTTTATCAGATCAGTCCAATCAGCTACAGCGTCAAATCAATAACTGATATCCAGTAGGGGGGCGCGTTGGTCGTTAAAAGACTACTGTGAAGGATACACCGGTGTATCCTCGCTCTCAGCTCCTCCAGAACGGTCCAGTCCGTTGCTATATAATGTGTTTTAGCTTGATGTGCAAAGGCATGTGTTCTACATCTTTGCCTAACTTTGCTTTATTTCTCTCTTCCTTCTCTCCCTGCAGCTTCAAGACCCTCGGAGACAAATCAAGAGACCCCAAAATCAGGAGGAAACCCAGGTGAGCACAAAACTGACGCTCTGTATCATTTCTTCTGGAAACAGCTGGTATTACATTTACTGGATTGTTTTAAGGACCATTCACTCTTCAGACTTACTAACCATTTTACAACAAAATAAAGGCTGGTCAAACAACATTTAAACATTAAAATCTCATCTGCAATAGGCTTGCCGCGGTAGTCTGTGTTACACGGTGATCGGGCACATACTGATTACATTACGTACCCACCACCTCCACCGTCGTTTTGCTTTTTTTTTTTTTTTTACAGAAATAAAACCTATTTAGTTTAATTTGGCGTATCAGTGGGGTGTTATCAATAGATAAGTCAGATGACGGACGCTACAATCTGAAAGTGAAAGTCTCTGCTCCGTACGGAGTCTCAGCTCAGAGTAGCAGGAGTCAGACTTCACACATGGGACAAGAGAGAGTCAACAGACGAGACGATGGCGGAGGATTTGGTGTCAAAGCAAAGAGCAAAAGCGCCTATTTGACAATATTTTGGATTTAAACCCACAGCATCATCTCTGCCAGAAGGTTTCTCTGACTCTTCCCCAGCGGGTTGCAGTGAAAGATGTGATTCTGTGTGATCATTCATTATCCTACATTTTGTGATTTTCCTGTCTGTTGTTCAGGTTTGAAGAAAGCCTTCCTCATTTCAGTGCTGGACTGGAAATCCTCAGCAGGTCTCTGCACACGCACACACACACACAGTCCATTTCCAATCAGCTTTTAATGTATATAGTGTTTATGTATATATATGTACAATGTGTTTCTTTAGGTATGAGGAGAGTTGGTTTCTGCTCCATAAAAGAACTAAAGACTGTGCTCAGACTGCAGAGGTACGATCAGCACACTCTGTTAGAGATGGTTTTATACTCAAATCACACACTTACGCACAAGTTTTTAACACAATAAGCTTGAGCTGAAATGATTCATTAATTAGTCAAGCTACATTGATGATCAATTAACTATGGGTGTCAGGGTTTTTATTCTAGATTGGAAATCGAAAGAAATTAGCTTCCGATCTCGACAATCGGAAATCAAAGGCAGGATCGTTGATTAATTTTTTTACTCCGCCCCGCCTACTCGTGTGCGTCCGAGTTGTAGTAGTAGTAGTAGTAGTAGTAGTAGTAGTAGTAGTAGTAGTAGTAGTAGTAGTAGTAGTAGTAGTAGTAGGTTGTGAGCCTGGTAGATAGCTCAGGGCGTTTGCCCTTTTCTATCCATAAGCAGTCATCGATTGAGGGAGGAGAGGGGAGATGGAGGAGGAGCCCACTCGGTAGGGTTGGAGGCAGCGTGGCCCATGCCCGGCCAGTTGAGTAGGTTTTTATGTTTTTTTCCATTCTCATAACAAATAAAATAAAATGAATATGAATAAAATATGAATAAAACAAAGTAAAACCAGATAATAAATGAAAGAATGAATAAATAAATAAAGAAAGAAAGAAAGAAAGAAAGAAAGAAAGAAAAATAAAAAAGCCAACAGAACAGGGCAAAGATCAATATCAAAGTGTGTACAGTGTGTGCTTGGGGGGGTGGCTGGTAGTCAGTCAGGGTGTAAATCAAATTGAGGCAAGATTAAAAATAAATACATATAATTAAATAGATGGATAAGTAAAAGAGAGTGATTGATAAAAAGATGATGTTTGCATCCGAAGAAATAGTCAGCTGTACTCAAGTAATGTAACAGCCAACTCACTCGTGGTTAAAACTATAAACCAGCACAAAAATCACAATACCACCATCAGCCACCGCGTTCTGAACAGACACACGACATTACAAACACTAACGAAAGTAATTTGCATTTTTTAACATAAAACCGCAAACTTAAACTACTCAGTCCTAGTCAGGCTTGATGGGAAATGTGGGCTGTCCCTGTCACTACGATAGTCGGGGCACTGAGTGCCGGATTGGCACATCCCTAATCAAGAATAACTCAATAGAATGCCTCTTATCACTGATGGTCTCGTTTACTTCTGTAGTTCATATAGAGGCATCAGTATTAACCAGTTAAAAGTTCCTCATAATAACTTTAATGTTGTTACAGCTTATATTTACAGCCTCTCTGCTCCTTCTTACCTCCATCCCTCTGTGTGTATATGTATATTAGGCAGTAGATGGAGACATAGTGATGCTTTCAGCACACTGGGAGAGAAGAAGAACAGCTCTGACTCAACTACAGGAACAACTGCAAAGCTTGCCGACCTTCATCAGTGAACTAGACGCCATCACTGCTAACATAGGTATGGCGTCTGTTTCATTCCTGTCCAATAAACCTGGTCACCACCACCATGGCCACTCCCCGGTAGCTAAACTTAATATGAACATAGAAGATGTAAAGTATGACTTTACTGTGTTTAACATGTCTGTGTGTGTCTGCAGCTCATCTGGAAGGAGACTTTGAGGAGATGGAGAGCCGACTGGTCTACCTGGAGACTCTGTGTAGTCAGTGTGAACAGCAGACAGTCAAACAGCATCATATCAACCAACTAGAAGTCTATAAGAAAAAGAAGAGGTATGAGATTCACATCACTTACATTTACCTTTACCTAAAGCAGCATATTTGTCCACTCCCATGTTGATAAGAGTATTAAATACTTGACAAATCTCCCTTTTAAGGTTAATTTTGAACAGATAAAAAAATGTGTGACTAATTTGCGATTAATCGTGATTATTCATGGACAATCATGTGATTAATCGTGATTAAATATTTGAATCGATTGACATAGACATAAGTGAAAAAAACAATCAGTCAGAATCAGATGGAGATAGATGGATTAAAACTCTTTAGAATAACCTGATGCTTACATGTCTGATGTTTGTCTTGTAACAGGAAGGAGCTGGAGGCGCTGGAAGGTGAGCTGCTCTACTGTCATCAGACATTACTGGTGTGATTACTGCACAATAAGACCTGGAGGGTGCAGCCTGAGTGTGATGAGGTTGATCCAACCTCAGAGTATGCAAGTTTATCATGTATTACCCCCATCACCTGGCTCTGTAATTTTACCTATAATGGCCCTAATAGAGATTTGAGGGTATTCTTCTGTTTTGTAGTGGAACTGAATTCTGAGCATGCTCAGAAGGTGGCAGAGGTGGAGCAGGCCATGCAGCAGAAACTGAGAGAACGACAGAAAGTTTACGAGGAAGCCTTTAACCAAGACATGGAGCAATACCTGTCCACCGGACACCTGCAGCACAGAGGTAAGGCACTCTACGACCTCTACTTGCTGTAATTATTAGCCAATAAAATCATCAGTGGAGATTTTAAGGCAAGTTAAAGTTACAGGGATATGCTAACCATTTCCACACTAATGTTTATACATTTGAAAATGCATTCAGGGGTGGGTAGAGTAGCCAAAAACTGTACTAAAGTAAAAGTACTGTTACTTTGTTAAGCTACTCATCAAAATAACTAGTTGAGTTAGAGGGAAAATACTAACCCCCCTCCCCCCCCGACGTCGGTCACATTCCTGCTTTGCAAGACAGGCTTCACCAGATATAACGTGTTTTTTTTTTTTGTGCTTCCGTGGAGTATGTGTTAGATTCTGAGTTGTGGTGGGGGCCGGTCGTTCGTTGGCGTTTGCATACTCCATTTCTAACCGAACGTTAGCTTTGGTTGCACACTGTTAACCCTGTAAGCGGAGCTGAAATTAAAGGCACTCGTGAGCGCGCATGACGTCACATCTGTCGGATTCTCCCAGAAAAACCAGTTCGCATTCTTCACATTAAAATCAGACTACAGGCTGATAGAGGAAACCCAGGAAGTCGTGGAAGGTCTAATTTTTTAGGTTAAGGTACAACCTGTTCACACATTGGCAATAAAAAAACGATTAAAACATGTTTATATGTGCAAAAACGTACTTACAGTCCCTTTTAAGTTGTACAGTATGTAAAGTTTAAGTAAGTGTGTGTGTTTGCAGAGCCAACAGAAGCTGACGTGCACGTTCTGGATCAGATGACGGTAACTAACATATCAGACCTGGAGGCTTTGGATGACTTCCTCAACTCTGCTGGTGATGATGACATCAGCACAGGGTCATCACTGACCTCAGGTAACCCCGACTCTGTTACTCTACAATCACACTTGCACATATTCTATATTAAGATACTGATCATTTTGTGACAACGTCATGATGACATCACGGTGTTAGCTGGAGGCTAAACAAAGGAAAGACTGGAGGCTAACACTAGCAGTGGGCTAAAGTTACACATCTAAAATGTCATCTTGCTGTGTTGCTGGGCATCAGAATCCAGATATCACATACATTTGAGATGACAAACTGTGATTTGAGGCTCTAGCGAGCTGCAATATCGGAGAAACGTTTCAGAGATGGAAAGTAAATGTTGCTAATATTTAGCAATATTTAGCTATTAGCAACCCTTTCTCTCCATCTCTGAAACGCTTCGTCGATATAGTACGACTCTCTTTTTGACTGACTTTACTGAAGGATAGTTAACTATAGGCATCCAAAATTAATACGCCCTTAATTTATCTTTACAGCGCTGCCGTTGGCTACCAGCCTGCTGGTCGGACGGCTGGCTACTTAGCTAACTTAGCTTGCTAATTCCACCATGCTGTCATGAAACTTCACCGGGAGGAGAGCAGGCGTTAGCTAGCTAGCTTGTCAGTCTCCGGGCAGGCTAGCTAGCTAATGTTAGCTAGTCGTCTACTCCATTGTTAAAAAAACAAGCCAACAACACTTGCTAGCCAGCGTTAACTAACGTCTTCAGAGTATTATTCTGCCTCCACTTAACGCTTCGCCCACTAAACACCTCATCATGGTTACTAACAGGAAATTGGTTTATAGTATGTTGTCCACGTTTTTAAAGCTGCATGAATCATGTTTAGTTCCTCAGTGAAATAAGAGTTGTGTTCTCTAACAGGTCCAGACCTCGGGTCCTGCTCTTCTGAATCTTCCAGAAGCCAGACGACCCAAGCCCCTCCCACAAGCAACCAAGCATCCAATCAGGACGCAGCATGGGAGCAAGAAGAGGAAGCGGCCAGCGAGGAGAGCGATGAGCCTCTGGTGCAGTCAGACGAAGAGGACGTTCAGCCGGATATGTCATTGGTCGGCCTCCAGGATGTCGGCACAATGAGGGGCTCTGACGAGAGTGACACTGCGGGGGACCTGCCCTCTGGGTAACCTAGCAACCAGTGCCCTGAATACTGGGTAGACACTAACTACTGTTACCCCTCCGCTGCCCTCAGCTCCCGTCTGCAGCCAACATGAGCAGCACTTACCTGCTTCTTTCCTCTGAAGGTCAAAAACTGCTTTTTTTCAGATTTAATGTGAAAACATGCCTTTAACATAAATGCTGAAGAGCTGTCAGTCAGTAATGCTACCTACGACCCTGTTCACACCTGGCGTTAACATGCGTCCTGAGTGATCCGATCACAAGTGGACAGCTTTAAGTACGTCTGTTCACACCTGGCATTAGAATGCGTCTCCGGTGACCACTTATGATTAGATCTTACTTCCCCGCTCTATATGCAAATAAACACGTAGTAAACACACGGTCAATACAGCAGACGTTGTGACGTAATATTACAGGAATGTCAGTAGTAATATCCTACATATTCATACGTTTCCTCTCACCATGCACCTTGGAAGTAGGCGAAGTTGTGCTAGAAACCCTGTGAAGAATATTTGGTGTGGAGGAATACTGATTTATCTTTAGGATTGGCTGGTTCCAGGATTATTGCCATCTCAATGGCTTGTCTGTTAGGACAGATGAGCAAAGGCAGGAATCCAGTCCACTTATTTTAATATTGCACAGTTCAACTGGTTTCTCCGACAACGGAAGAAAAGGATATTAATCTAAACATCATAATTCCTAATTTCAATAATTAATAATCCTTTTTTTTGACGGTAAGAAAGTACAGAATAACACCAGATTGATCCTTTAACATTTCTGTACTGTATTTTGTTCAAATATGACTATATGATCAGCACAACTTTTTTGTCTGAAAATTATATAAACAAATCTGTTTTTGTCTCCCTACCCATTCAATAAAAATATCAATCTGTCTGTATATCATATAATCTATAACTCATCTTGTTTATTTGTTGAATGTTTTCAACAACCTGTCCAGGTTTTTTACACAAAGCCAGACTCACAAAACAGTAAAAAAAAGAAAAAATCTCTATCTAGGACAGTCCTGTCCACGTTATTACGCTAATGTGAACTTTTGGTGTGTGGCTGTTTTTTATGGTTAGTTTAGGCAATCGCCCAAATAAGAAATATCATAGTATGTTTTGTTTCCCAAGTAGGTGTGGGGGTTGATCGCCCAAATAAGAAATATTATATTATTTCTATTTATTTATTTTTCCCAAGGGGGCGAGAGGTTGTGGTGATCGTCCAAATAAGAAATATTATAGTATTTTTATTTATTTATTCCCAAGGGAGGGGGAGTGTGAGGCAATCACCCAAATAAGAAATAATTTATGTTTATTTTTTTTATTTTCCAAGGGGGTGGGGGGGAGTGTGGCGATAGCCCAAATAAGAAATATTATAGTATTTTTATTATTATTTATTAAAATATTAAAATATATATATATATATATATATATATTTATTATCGTAGCCTATGTTTATTTTTTGGTTTGTTCTCACTCCCCTCCACACACACACCTGTCAACCTGTAAGATGAGATGTCTCTATTCACCAGCAGTCCCCGTTACGTCCCTTTAACATGAGGCACATTAAACAACATGGCGTCGCCGGTAGGTGAGCAGCAGGTGAAGTAGAAGTTCAGACCTCCTCCTGGTGACCTAACGGCCATTTGTGCCGTAAAAGTCTGTGTTTGACCGCGATTCAGCGGTGTTGTGCTGGCCCCGAGGAGTCGTGGACCTCATGGTGGACATCATGATGGACCTCATGGTGGACCTGTCCTCACCCTTCCTCCAGGAACCTGTCTCTCTGCTCTGTCCAGGATCTCACAGAAACATCTCCGGAGACAGCTGATCAATGATCTCACCACTGGAACCGTGAGTTGCAAAAGTTTCTTTTCTTCTTTGACAAAAGTTTTTGGGGGTTTGTTTTGTTTTTGAGCAGTAACTTTACTGAACTGAGTTTAACTGATAACCTGGTAATAACCAAGTGGAGTATTTAGTTTCCTCATAAACTGAGCTGGACTGAACTAAAGACTCACCTTTAACCCTCTGAGACCCACAATAGACCCGTTTTAGTCTTTTTTAGGGGGGCTCAGGGGGTCTTTAGGGGGAGACAGCAGGTCAACAGTAGATGTCACATAGAAGTGGTGTACATCATCTGAAAGCTGGGAACCTGAAGATTAATTTGAGATGCTGCTCAGCACTGTGTGTCAAGTTGTTCTAGTCATAAATCAGAAATAAACATTAATTCATTAAAATAAATAGTGAAAGTGTATAAGGGTTTATAACATTATGATAAAAGTATATGATGGTCATCCCCATGCTCTATTATGTCTCATAAGTTGTTTTAGTAAGTTTTGGGTTGATATAATATGTTAAACAGATTTGGTGCGAAATTTAAAACATTTTTACCACTATAGAATTGATAAAAATGATCAATAATCCCTCCAGAATACCACATTAAGACACCAAGACCTTGAGGAACACCACAGAAAAACTGCATGTGGTTATTATAAAATGGGCATGTCTGTAAGGGGGAGACTCGTGCGTACCCAGAGAACCCATTTACATTCACAGACACAACAGATGGCAAAGTTGCTGAAATGTTTTTAATGATCAATATAAATACTTGATTAGCAAAGAGTGAAATGTATAAAGTGGGAGGAACAGCTGAACATTAGATGAAGGCAACAGACTGGTAAAGTGCTTTTAGTTGTAACATTATCACACAGTATTCAGTACAGTATGTGACCTGGAATAAATTGTTATTGTAATAAAGACATTTTCTAAGCAAAGTGACTTAAAATCAACAAAAAATAATCGATTATTTTATTGATTTATGATTTATTACACATTTAAATAGAATGAGACCTTTAGGATCAGATTTTTGACAAGTGAAATAACAAGATTTAATATTTAATAAACTAGGGACGCACCAGTACCAGATAGGATATCGGGCCCATACTGATCCAAATAGCTGATCTATTAAATTCTATTCTATGTTTATATACTACGTATATACATTTTATACGTTTTATAATTTTAATTCCTGTTGGAAGTTTTGACCAATTTGTTGCTGCATTAAAAAGCTCTACACTTGAATTCTGGTTAATTTTGAAGATTTTTTACCAATATGTTAGTGTATGATTCAATTATTTTATAATAAATAATACAAAATGTATATCTATGTATTTATTTCTCACATTTTGTTTTACAAAGTTAGGAAAGCGATGTCTAAGTCAAGCCTGATGTTGTCTTACACATTAAAGAGTCACTTCCACACAGTGAGGCATACAGCTTATTAATATTAATTAATTATTATTAATACTGGTATCAGATCAGTACTCGGTATCAGCTGATATCCAAAGCCGAGGTGTGTGTATCGGTGCATCCCTAGTATAAACACAACATTGCTGGATGTATACTCCCTAAAAAACATATTGAATTAAGAGAAGATGAAGTCGTCCCGGTTCTATCCGTGTTTGCGCTTTTTCTGATGTCCGATGGCGGCGTAGCAACCCCTCACTCCCTTCTGCACGCCACAGCTCTGCTTTCCTTTGCAGGGTTTGTTCTTACAGGACACTATCCCTTCGCTGCAAACACAAAGGCGCTGGCAGTCGGCGTCGGCGTAGAAGTTCTGACCAGACACGACGTACTGACCTTTGAAGGTGCAGCCGCACTTAGCCAGGGGCACACAGCGATCCTAGAAGGTCAAAGGTCAGTCAGGAGAGTGTCACATTGTTGTAGTGTATGGTCAATCACAATCATTGCATTCAGAAGGGGCATGTAACTGCAGCCACTAAAACAATGGCCTATTTAGTGTAGGAGAACAGAGTAGCAGCAGACCAAAGTCAGTGTGGAGGATTACCTGACTCTGCAGGTAACCAGGGTTACACACACAGCCCTCGCTGGGCGCGGTTTTACACTCAGCGACTTGAGATCGAGCGGTGCAGCTGATTGGACAGCCAGGAGCGCTGACACTGTACACACTGTTGGCTGCACAATGCATCCCTGACAAACACACACACACACACAGAATGGTAATCAGATTACACACACAACTACAACTTGATCATGTCACTACCGCGTACGTTTAACTCAGTGCTGTCAAAGTTAACGCGATAACGCAAAATCGTTTTAGCACCACTAATGCTTTTTTTTCTCGCAAACTTCTGACTTTATTCTCATATTATTACAACTTTTTTCTCGTAAACTTCTGACTTTATTCTCATAATATTGCGACTTTTTTCTCGATTTTCTTTCCTCAATGTGACCCTAATACTCTCAATATTCATTCTCATTTTCTTTTGCCTATTTTCTCGAAATGTAATTAAAATTTGCAGTACCTGTGAGGGTTTCTGGACAATATTTGTCATTGTTTTGTGTTGTTAATTGATTTCCAATAATAAATATATACATACATTTGCATAAAGCAGCATATTTGTCCACTCCCATGTTGATAAGAGTATTAAATACTTGACAAATCTCTCTTTAAGGTACATTTTGAACAGATAAAAAATGTGCGATTTATTTGCAATTAATAAAATATTTGAACTGGTTGACAGCCCTAATTTAACTGTGTAATTAAGCATCAGCAGGTGTTTATACTCACAGCAGAAGCGCCTCGTCCTCCACGGCTTCACACAGCCTTCTTTCCTCTGACACTCCTCCACGTAGTCACTGATGATGTCACAGGCTGACTCCTGTTTGCCTTTATTAAGCACCATGTCGTAGATGCAGTCTTGGTGGTACTGCTTGGAGTCTACTCGGTCTATGCAGTCAGCCAGCGGTCCTTCCGTCGCTGTTATGATGTCACAGACTGACGTGTAGCCGGGCGGTTCGAAGTCGGGGGGGAGCGGCTGAGCACAGTCTTTACCTGGTGGCACAAAGTCATCAGACATTATATCTTACAATAATGTGTCCTCAGTCAGGTCAGACTGTTACTAGGTCCAACCTAGCGTGACTTTTACATAAAAGTGACTTGGACGCTTATTCCCATATGGGACTGACCTGTAAAAGTGACATCATATTTACATAAAGAGGTGCCTGAAAGGGACTACAGATGCACAGTAGTGAAGATAGATAACATCAGCTGCTTACACTTCCTTGAGCAGCCCTCTGCGTCCGCCAGCCACTGGCTCACTCCAAACTCGTTGGCGTTGGACGCCAGCTTCCCGTTGGGCAACTTCAGGTCATCAGCAGGGTCACCGTTTAAGTTTCCACAAAGACCGCAGACTGAGTTGTGATAACTAGTTGCCAGCTCCACCCTCACTGCACTCGCAAAGTCAAAGGATACCTTTAACAATGTGGAAGATAAAGGAGAATTTATATAAAAGTTCATGAGTTAAAGTTAGAGTAGCATTAATGAAACAAAACAATGCATTTAATGAGTTCTCTGACATTTTGTAAAATTTCAATTTCAGTTCCTTCTGTTCAGTAGAGAGGTACTGTAGTTGTCTTAAGCTTATGTACTGGATCTATTTACTGAACAACAACAGCTGGGGCATGAATGAATTAGTCTTTTTTCCCCTCATGTCACCTGCCATGCTCCGTAGATTTTTCTTTTTGAGAAACCAAAAACATTTAAAAGCTGAGTTTGAAACCATCAGACACACAAACACTGTGGCCTGTCCCACTTCTTCAAGCAGATATTTCATGTTCAGGACTTATAGCTGGGCAGCTAAGTTGTGCATTTTGCGATAAAAGCAACACATTTGGCAGAGATGTAGATTTATATTTTATGAAAAGATATAGATATCGGGACACTGCAAATTTGGCCACCAAATAGTTCCTAAATGTTGCATAAAACTGATTTTTATGACTCTTGGTGATTTCCAAAGTGAGTTCAAGCTGATTAGATCAGCTGTCAGAAGATCACAGACATGTTTTTTTCCCTCTTTATCTTTTAAGAGTGCTTTTTAAAAGCTTTTAACCTGAGAAAAACCCAAATAAAAGGAGGCATGGTCACTCAAGGGTCAAACTTCACCCCCTTGCCTTCATGACAGAATGACAACCAATACAACTTTAAAACGGCAAGATTTTCAGCTTTCCATCGGTGCATTTCTCTTTTTATTAGCTGTACAAATGACAGAGATATCGCTGGATATAGTTCAGGACTGCCGGTAAACTCTAGTCACAGGTCGCATGAGAACTTTTTAGTTTGGGTAGGCGCTTCAAGTTCATACAACAATGTTTTACTTTTGCAACGGCTTTCATATCTGAGCAAGGGAGCTGACATTTGTCTGGTCTCTAACCTGTGACCGAGCCCACTTGGTTGAACTTATAAGGAAACTAAGATCAGTCTCCTGTCGGAATAGCTCTCAGGGTCTTAGGGTATTAGATTATGATAATCATTGAGGTTAGGCTAAACCTCATTTTATTTGTGACATGGGACATTTATTTAATTAGAAGCAGGAAATCCACAGTAAAAGTGTACAAAAGCTTCAAAAGGAGTGCTGTGCTACAGCGTGAGTGTTACCTTAAGAAAGTTTGTCTCAATGACAGCCAGTCTGTATCTGCGATAAACCTGGACCAACAATGAATTGGAGAATGGAAGGGAGTTTTCAAGCCCGTCCACCTGTAGAAAACACACACACACACACACACACACACACACACACACACACACACACTGGGTTATGGGTTGTATTTGTACTTCTACTTCCCATGCTGCGGTGAGGGACGCTGGTCAAGAGCTTTGCAGTTAAAGATGACTGTAGCTCAATAAGTTGGTGGGACCAATGTTGGTAGATATTATCTTATTGCTGGTATGTCAATAAGTAACAGGAAATGTCACAGATATGATTGAGGTGTTTTAGGGTGCTCTCGTCCCATTAAATTAGCTAATTAAAATACGTGTGTATGTGAATGTTTCTTACCAGTACTTTGCCTGGGTAGTCTGCTGACAGTGTGTATGTGTTGCCGTAGACTTTAACAGACACCACTTTAGCGTATGACACTCTTTTGTTGCCACGGTTGTTATTCTCCAGGCTGACCTGCAATTCACCAAAAGAGGAGTAGAAAGGACATAAAGTAGGAAAGAAGAGGGTCGGGGAAGAGTAAAGGAAACAAATCATCAAAAAAGATAATATAATTAGGATTAATAAGGCTAATTCTATGTTCTTTTGACATAGATGTATAGTACGATGGAGTATTAGGGAAAAGTAATCGAAGATTTCGAGAATAAAGTCATATTACAAGAAAAAGTCATAATATTACGAGAAAAAAAGTCATATTACAAGAAAAAGGTGGTCATATTACGAGAATAAAGTCATTCATTTTTAATCTCATAATATAATGACTTTTTTCTCTTAAACTTATGACATTATTCTCATAATATTATGACTTTATTCTCGAATCTCAGATTTATTTATTTTTTCCTCAATGTGGCCCTAATACTCCGTCGTAGTATACGTAGGTACGAGACAGGACTCTTTTGTTGTTCTGTTTTATTGTGTGAATCTTTAATGGCTGTACTCTCTCTCACCTCAAAGAGCTTCAGTCCTGTAGTGTCTCCACACACACTGGCCAGCCTGTACACACAGTTGCCCTGGAAGTCGAACCTCCGTCCGTCGAAGGTGTGGAAGTGCGGATCGCCGCGCGCGGTGCAGGTCTTGAAGCTGATTGGGTAACAGTCTTGGACTCCGTCCACGACGGCGCATTTCTCTCCGGCTCGACACCCGGTCCGCTCACATTTCACCTTCTGTGTCGCCGCGACACACTCACACTTCTCCTTACACTGCGAGTCGGCCCAGAATGTCACACCTGGATGGTAGTAGCGGCCGTTGTGGTTACAGCCGCAGCCCTTCTCCCTGATAACACACCTGATAAAAACCAGCAGAAATAAAACGTCATCCCAGTGAAGGTAGCAGCTGTTAGTCTGCAGCTCCTGCAGAACGGACGCCTTAAGATGAAGGAGGTAGAAAAAGTTATTTTTATGAAACGTTCACTATATCCTGACAGTAGTGCATGAGACAGGTAATCTGAAAAAAATGTTCCTCTGTGTCCTCCTGTGTCCTCCGGTGCTCCTAACGGCATCTGCAAGATTTCACAGACCGGAGGAAAACAAACCAATCAGAGCCGAGCTGGAGCCTGCCGTCTCTGAGCAGCTGTCGATCACTCGCAAACTCTGATCAAACGGTCAAACTAGGCAGCACTGATCAAATATGAATCAATATTCTGTTACAGTAATGCCTATTTCTCTCCTCAAATGTTTTCAGAAACATCTTGTAGTGTACTGTTTAGCTGTAAAATGAGAAAACTTGTAACCCGGCAGCCATGTTGAGAAGAAATACCAAGCACCGCCCACCAGCTGGAGCACGCTTTCTCATTAGTATTATTATTATCTATTGTGCATGTAATGGTTTTACACGGGTTTCTGGCAAGAATGTATGAATGTAATTATGGTTTGGGCGGGTTTTAAGTTGTGAATCTGATCTGGCAACACTGGAGGCATACTTGGAAACCCTCCTGATTTTCCCGGTTTCCTCCCGGGGTCACATTTCTCCCAATTTATGCCTCTGTTATGATCACATCTTTTTTTTTTTTTTTTTTTGCTATCTCAACATATTTCTGGCGCTGTACAGTGTGTATAAGCTCTACTGTTTCCACCTGGACAGCAATAGAGCGGCGTAAGCCATTGGAAATAACGGGTTTCAGGGGTGTTGTCATGATGTGTCTGAAAGAGAGAGAAATGGAGGGAACTAAGAGAAAGACATACTCAAGCAGGAACAAAAAATGAATGAATGAAAAACTGATGAATATTCACACCAGAGGGGCGAATATTCAGTTTTCTTTCCTGAGAATTAAAAGTAAAATTAACAAACATAGCTGTTGCTGTGTACTTATTTTGGTATTTTCATTGTTTTAACATCACCAGAATTTGGTTCTGAAATCTATTTTTAAGGTCTCAAGGTTGGCAAGTATGCCTGAAGGCAACCCGTCATAAACATAGATTTGCTCTGAATTTTGTATTGTGCATCTTTAAATCAACATTTCTCGGCCAGATTAAACTGCTACTCCATGATTGACATGCTTATTTCTACAGAAACAATATAGCGCTGTAATAATACGTTCTTATAATGAAATCAGCTTTATTACAAGCTGGACAACAGGAAGCAGTTTTAAGCAGAACAAAATGATGACAATGTGAGTTAAGGGAGGAGTAAGACATCTGTTATATGAATACTACACCCTTAAATGAATGGGTGAACGTGTTGTACTGACTCTTGTCCACTGAGTACGTATCCCGGGTCACAGAAGCAGCCCTCCACACAGATCTTAGGACACACATCTGGTTGTACACCACAGGTTTCTGGACAGGCCGTGCCACACACCTTGTACTGGCTGTGGGCCTGACAGGGAATAGCTGGAGGTACAACGAGAAGGAGGAAGAGGTTAGGAGACGTACTGTAGTATTTCAGTCTATATCAATGTACTGTGTGTAACTCACGGCAGTTAGCCAGTTGTCTCCATGGCAACACCGACGCTCCAGCTTCCTGACACTCTGCCAGGTAGCTGCTCAGGGCCTCGCACAGCACTCCACGCTGTCCTTCGTTGATGCAGACGTCATACAAACAGTCAGACGCAGCCTCCACTATCGACACGCTACCGTGACAACCAGCGAAAGGTCCCTTCTTGTTGCTCAGAATCCCACAGTACTCTGGACCAGTGTACCTGAGGAGGAACAACGGGGTTTACTGTCAGCTTACTCATATGAAAAGAGCATGGGTATCAATTTTCGACTCATGTTCTACAACATGGGACCTTTAAGTTACTATAAAACTCTTTATATAATATTAGGTACTTTATGCGGTCCTCGTCCGAGCACTGAGGACACACGCCGTCACAGTAATGGTAACAGAAGGGGTCGTGGTCATCGATGCTCCAGGTCTCGGCCCAGTCCGTCACATTAACAGCTTTGCTGCCTCCAGACGTCGTCAGCTCGTCCTCCTTGTTGCCGTTGTAGTTGCCACAGAGCCCACCGACGTTACCATAGTAACTGCTGCTGATGGACACCATGACAAGTGTGGACCAATCAAAAGTGACTTCGACGCCAATGTCACTCTGGAGTATGCCTTTTATTCCAGATTGTATTATGGAGATGCTGCCTCCCTCAAGAATGACAGGAAGCTCTGTCTTAATACCGTCCACCTAGAGAGAGAGAGGGAGAGGAAAACTGAAAACTAGGGCTGGGACGATTCACCTATCTCCAGATTCGATACTATCACGATACTTGGGTGCTGATTCCATATGTATTGCGATTCGATATTATGATTTATTGTGATTTTTGTTAACTTTTTTAACACTAGACCATTGGAAAAAGTTTAATCATACACTTCTAGGGACTTTTACTTTGGAAAATATCTAAATTAATCCAGTAAAAATGTTTGATTTTCAGCATGTATGTAGTCAGAGATGTTTTGAAGTGAAATATATCCGTCATTGAATTATTTATTACATTTGTCCCAGCAACCCCAAATTCAAAGAATAAAGACATTTCCCTCAGAAATTAATGGTATTTTCTTTTTAATTTATAAGGGACATGTAATGTTTTATACTTCTGGTGAATATTATCCAATCAATCTTATTTCCATATTTGTATTTTGTATATACAGTTCCCTTTTGTTAACACATTATTTTGAAAACCGGACGTAGTACACGACTTCCTCTAACTTCTCCAAGGTCGTCTCTAGCTTTCCCGTCAGCTCCATCGGGGCCGTTTGAATGCATTTAACATAAATGTCAGTATATGGGTGCTCTACAGTTGTAGCGTCGGCCCATTTGACCACGGAGATGAGAGTGACGGCTGGCTTGACCGCACGTTACTGCAATACGATAACGTTTCCTGTCCATGACAGAGTTAGCATGCAGCTTTAGCTATGATGTCTAGCTCTGCTTTTCCTGCAATGTGTGAAACCCAAAGTGGATTTAACATGTGAGGGTACAGGTCGTATCCACGCAGACCCTCCGCTGTTTTCTACTTCCTCGTTTCGGCTTGTTTTGGTTGACGGATACGGAACGGATATTACGTCACATTACTCAGACTACAACAATAAATGCGATAACTTCCTTCTACCTCCATATAGACTCAAAGGAAGCAAATCTATCGATCCTGGCATTAAAAAATTGATTTCAAAATTGTAAAATAATACATAGGTGAATCGTTTTTATTTTCTTTCGATGTTCTGAAGTAAGACCCACCAATATGACGCCTCTTTCCCTTGGGACGGATATACGGTGGCCCAACATCTCCACAGTGACTGAACGCACAAAGGAGCCTTCAGAGTTCCCACGGAGCTCATTCTTGGTGGTCACAGTTACTTCTGGCAGCGAGGGGTCAAGACCTGAGGAAGTCACCATAATTCATGTTAATGCTAGCGAGACAACTGTGTGTCAACTTTTTAATAACTGCGTATGTGTCATGCAGTGTTTTAGTTAACAAACTGTGTGAGATTTTAATATACAGTATCCTGCAGCCAAGGTTTGGTTGATTTGGAAATTCCATTAATTGACTCACAGCCGGACACAGTGCATCTCTGTAGAGGGATTAATCAAACCTGCTGTGTGAACCCTGAGCAGAGCAAACCAATAGATATCTTTCTCGTTTGGTACCTGTGGTGTTGACGAGGACGTAGGTGCAGGTTCCCTGGAACGAGAAGTTCCACTCGTCAAACGTGTTGTAGTGTGGGTCGCCGAAAGCCCAGCATAAGGCCTTGGAGTCAGGAACACACACTCCTTGGTCTTCTGACACTTCACAGTGCTCCTTTACCCGGCACTCAACCTCAGCACACGGGTCTGTACCACACACACACACACACACACACACATACACAGGATCAGTACTGGTCAATTATTATTAAAAAATGTATTATCTAAGTTTTAAATTTGCACGCAGGCAGGTAGCAGGTTTATTACAGTCCTGCGACAGCCACAGATACCAGATTTTTTTTCTCAGAGAATTTGATTTATTGATTGCTGTCAGGATGTAATGAGAATTTCAACAAATATGACAAAAAAAATGTTTTTGAAGAAGATTACCAACCCTAGCAGTAATTATCTGACCTTTGGAGTAGCAGCCAACTATTCCATCCCTGTTGCGACACTCTTCGTCCTTCTTGCAGGTCGTTTCCTTGCAGCTGAAGGTTCCAGACTGGCAGTCACAGCGCTGTGAACAGTCCTCCAGTACTACTGACGTACCCGACTGAAACCAGTTAATTATGCATTAGAACACACATAGAAACAATGTTCACTGGCATGCTTAACATAGAAAATCTGATGATGATAATTACCCTATAATATTGTCCTTCCACCTCGCAGCCACATTTCTCCACAGGAACACAGCGCACGCCGTCAGACATGAGGCCGTCGTCACACTGGCAGCCCTCCTGGCACACCGGGCAGGAATCTGACCTCTGCAGAGAGAAGCAGGTGGAGTCGCAGGAAGAGGAGCACAGCTCATAGTGACTTCCTGCTGGACACCTCACAGCTGCAAGAACAAAAACAAGGCCGGGAGGCTCAGTACTGGGGAGGTTTGTTAGGACTTCTGTTGCCTTCTGTTGACGTTGACAAAGACGAAAACGACAGTAACGAAAATAACAACAACGAAAATGACAACAACAACGACGATAGCAACGAAAACGACAGCAATAAAAGCGACAACAACAAAAAACTAAAAATAGAACATTTGAGAAAACAACAACAGAAAACTGATTTCATAAAGTATTTTGTCCAGTGTTGTTGCCCATACTTTGTAGCTGCATCTCATTTCCCAATTTTTTTGCCTCCTTGTCTCCTCACTCCTCCGGCTGTGACCCGGAAATCGATCTCAGCGCTCCATCTTGAAGGACATCCCAATTCCTAAAATGCATCTCGAGGATCGAGGATCGAGGATCGAGGATCGAGGATCGAGGATAGAGGAGGCTTGCCGGAGGAGCCATGAGGGGGGATACACCAGTGTATCCTCCACAGAAGTTTTTTACCGACCGGCCCGCCCCACCGCGCCCCCTTATTGGATAGAATTTATTGATTGGACGCTGAGCCGATTGGTTTGATCTGATACACGTCAACATCACTGGAGTTTTATACCAGAGTGAAGACAGATCACAGATTAAAAGTTGTACAGTTTAGTTGTCTTCTGATTCACCATCTAGTTAAAATCTGTGTTAATTGTAGGTGTGAACAACAAACGGACCATGTTGATGGAGAAGTGTTCCAGCAGCAGAAGGACCTGCAGTATCTCTGCTTCACGCACCGCAGCTGAAGGAGTCTGACACTGAAAGAGCTTTATAAGACCTGACAACGAACAGACCTCAAACAATTTTCTTCATTTATTAGAAAGAGTTTTCTTTTGATGATCTGTTATTTCCCCCATTAACTTGTATTAAGGATAGAGTTGAAGTAAGAGAGAGAAGGAGGGTCTGTCTTTTAAACCTTTTACATAATTTATTGTCATTTTGATTCAGTCACATGAGGCTGATAATTCCTGAACGCCGGGTTTGATATGAGTTACATCATTTCAATTTTCCCTGAAACATTCAGCCTAATATATATAAAGCCTAATATATATAAGAAAACACTACTACTCTACCACTGATAACTGTGTTTTTATTAGTATTAGTACAGTTCAGACAGCTGTTAAAGCTGACTGACAGCTGATCCAGCTGTGATCAGCTGCTGTCATCAGAAACGGACGTTGCTTCATGTGATGCTTCAGAGGAAACGATGTCTCATGTCTCTAAAATCCTATTTCCTCTCTTCCTTTCTCCTCAAGTCTTTTCCTCGCCTCCTCGCATCTCCCGTGGGCGGGACTAAGACGCAAGGAGAGGAGTCGAGGAGAGGAATCGAGCCGTATAAAATCGGAAATAGGAAAGGCCCTGTATCTCAGGACCACCGTACTGAAAGGTGTGGGAGAATTAATATCCAAACAATAGGCTAAACCACATTCAGCATCGCTGAGCATCAGCCAATCAGATCGGACTTACGGCAGAATTTGTCGCTCCTCCATTTGCTTATCTTGCCGCCAGCTAGTTGACAGGTGGTAACATAATGCTGGATGTGACGACACAGGACGCCCTCGCCCCCTTTGCCTGCAGACATCTCCCTGGAAATAACGCTTCAGTTAATTACAGAAAACACCATGAACGGTCATGACTTGGTGTAGGATAATTCTGGTTTTGGATCTTATTTTTGCAGTTTTCTCTTCTATCACAATGCTATACCGTCAGTCAAAACAAACAACAGCGGGAAGCTACAGTCAGATTACAGGTTGTTAAGTTCCTGCAGTGGAAACGGGCTGAAGTTAATGTACTGTATATAAAGCAACACTTTGACATTAGAGGTATGTTCAGGTATTTCCTTACTTGACACAAGCATCGTAGTGGGGAGTTGGGGGCACTGTTGAGTGGCACCCTGCAAATGGGCCCTGCTGGGCCTTGATGATGTCACAGGCCTTTTTAGCGTCTGGATCCTTCTGTTTATCTTGCCCAGGGCAGGGTGTGGCACCGCAGCCCGTCTCACATGAAACGTTGTCCTTCTTTACGACCCAAAGTGCTGCGATGTCGTCCAGGCTAATGTCCGCTGGTCCCCGGTCGTCAGCCACTTGACCGTTATAGTTGCCACAGAGGCCGCGTGGTGAGCTGCGATAGGTGGATGGGACTTGTAAGAACACACCTGCCACAGTGTCATAGGTCAGCTTCAGGTCAAAGTCGGTTTCAACGATGATGTTGATGCCGTTTTGATGTGCTCGCACTTTTCCGTCAGCCAGTGACAGGGGAAGGGAGACTCTGATGTCATCGACCTGAGACACAGAGGAGTATTTCAACAGGTGAGCTGGTGTACTACATTGGCTCTGTCCACCACTGAAGGTTATTGTTTTTCCTCTCAAAAAGAGACGGTCCTCGCAGGATTCACCACAGCATCACTGCCTGGAGCCTCACAGGAATGAAATGTAACCTAGTAAAACGTTCATCGAATGCAGTTTGTTTGTGTTAAATTCAAGTATATAAGCACCAGCTTACGCCAGGCCACAACAAAATGTCAGTCATACCTTGATTTCCCAAATGAACCCGGTCTCCAGAGTGATTTCCATGTCATAAACCTTGAGCTCCACACTGCGAGAGACGGTACCGTCCTTATTGGTTTGCTGCTGTACAAACACAGAGAACTCTTCCATCCCTCTGTCCGTCTCCTCCACTTCTGCCAACTGGAACAAACAGTTTCCCCACAGAGGATACGCCTAGAGGATGAAATATAGAAGATATTTAATGTTATGTCAGAACTTAGCGAGTCAGAACTTAACATTGCAACGACCAAAACCAAGATGGCGATGACCAAATTCCAAGATGGCGATGGCCGAAAAACAAGGTTGCGACGGCCAAAAACCAAGATGGCAGCAGCCAAATTTCAAGATGTCGACGGCCAAAAACCAGGATTACGATGGACAGAAACCAAGATGGCGACGGCCAAAATGCTTAGTTATGTATTCAGAAAAACATGTACTTTACCTGTCCATCAAAGGACCTGACTGTTCTGACTCCGCTCACAGAACAGGAACCAACACTTGAGGGACGACAGGAGGCGAGACCCGCTTTCACAACACACTTCTCATTGGCTGAACAACGGAAATGTTTTTCACAGGTTAGTTGTCCACCTTCTGAACACTCACAACGAGTGTCACATGACTTTCCTGGATAGAACACCTGAGAGAAGAGGAGAGAGCAGAGCAGAAATATCTGTAGTAGTGACAGAAGAAGTAATATTAATAGTACTAGTAGAGGTGGTATTTGAGTACCTGTCCATTTTGATAATACTGTCCTTCGTACTGACAGCCACACTCTGCTAGAGGCACACACGTATCATGACTCAGCATGAATCCGTCGTCGCACACGCAGCCTTCTGTACAGGGCTCGCTCTCGTCACAGCCCGCGGGGGGCCCTAGATCGCTGCAGGTCGGCTGACAGGGGGCGGCACACACCTCATAGTGGCTGTCAGCACCACATGATGGAGCTGTCAATCAAAATAAAATACAGAGTAATTATATTCATTACAAACATGTGACTTTATTGGGACTTTCACGATCCAAACATTAACTACATGGTGCCTTCAAATGATGAGTGGAAGAATGGTTGGACAGATGGGTAGATGGGTAGATGGGTAGATGTATAAATAGATGGATGGACGGACGGACGGCTGGATGGACTGGCGGATGGATGGATGGATGGATAAACAGATGGATGAACGGATGGACAAACGAGTGGATGGATGGATGGATGAACAGACGAACAAATGAACGAATGAGTGGATGGATGGGTGGACGAAAGGATGGATGGATAGGTGGTGGATGAATGAACGAATGATTGGATGGATGGATGGGTGGGTGGACCAATGGATGGATGGATTGGTCGGTTGCGTGGGTTGGTGGGTGGATGGATGGACAGACGAACGGACGGAAGAACAGATGGATGGATGGGTGGACGGACGTACCAGTGGGAAGATGGATGGACGAAGGAATGGGTGGGTAAATGGATGGATGGATGAGTGAATGAATGAATGATTGGATGAATGGGTGGGTGGACGGACAGGACTGCTGGGAAGATGGATGGATGGATGGATGGGTAGACGGATGGACGGACGGATGAAGGATGGATGGATGGATGGGTGGATGGATGGGTGGATGGATGGGTGGACGGACGGACAGTGTCGTTCTCAATTTTCCAAGTGTGTGCGTGTGTGTGTGCGTGTGTGTGCGTGTGTGTGCGTGTGTGTGTGTGTGTGTGTGTGTGTGCGTGCGTGTGTGTGTGCATGTCTTACGACAGAAGTGTTTGGCTCTCCAACTCTCCACTTTAGATCCCGCCTCTTGACAAGAGGTGCTGAAAACTGATAGGCTGTTGCAGAGGGCAGAGGCGTGGCCTCGGTACATACACAGATCAAAAACACAGTCTTTGAGGAAGGAGGTGTGGTCCAGTTTACTGTGACACAGTCTGTATGAGCAGAGACGGAGAGACAGCAAAGACACAGTCAAAGTGAGGGGTTGTTTGACCAGGCGTTGGTCATTTATATATCTGACCACATGAAATTGTTGTTTTTTAAAATACTAAGCATAAGTATATATCGGGTGTCTAACCCAGAAGGAGGTTACTGAAATGAGAGGCATGCTGGACCTTGAATGCTGTAGGTTGTAGTGGTGGAAATTAAGTGCTTGATCTGAATCCATTACCTTTTGTGGAATAATATGCTTTTTAAAACATCTAGTAGGTCCTCCTTAACATTGATCCTTCCTCTGTTTTGCTTGTATTACAGGCCTAAGACGCTCTTTTCCCTCAAAGCGAGACAATGTAAACTTGACAGTGAGCTAGCAACATGCAGACTACCTGAAACCAACCACTGGTTTCATTGTTTACACCTGTGCTTTTCCTACTGTGAATGTCAAAATGGCCACTGTGAAAAAAAGGCCACGAACCCCCGGCATCTGCAGAAGTAGCCTACCTAAAGGGTCCTTGCTTGTCAGCCATGATGCCACAGTAGCTCCGCTGTTGGTAACGTTGCAGCAGTGCAAGCTCACACTCAGGACATTTACCATTAGGACAGTCACTAGTGCAGCCAGCGTCTCCTCCCGCCTGGGTTCAATGACATTCATATGCAAAAATGTTATTTAGCTTGAAAAATTAATAAAATAATAATAATATAAATATGTTATTTAATATTGTGAGTTTAAAGGATAGTCTCCCATTTTTCAATACCTATCTCCATTCTCTCGTGTCACTTCTGGTTGCAAAAAAACAAAACCCCAAAACCAAGATTGAGACGGCAAAAAAACAAGATGGCGACGGCCAAAAACCAAGATTGCGGCGGTTAAATACCAAGATTGCGACGGCCAAAAAACAAAATGGCGACGGAAAACCAAGATTGCGACGGCCAAAAACCAAGATTGCGACGGACAAATACCAAGATTGTGTTGGCCAAAAACCAAGATTGCGACAGTTAAATACCAAGATTGCGATGGATGGTATCTGGCCTGCTTTGAGCTTCTACAATATATGACTTGATGGGTTTTTCACTTGTGTTTGTTTTCAGGCCAGTTTTCTTTTTAGACCCACAAAGTCTCACCTTCCAGCTGTGTCCAAAGGTATTAATGTGTTTAGCCTGGTTGCCATCAGGTTTCAGTAAATCATCACCTCGTTTTCCATTGTAATTTCCACACAAGCCTGATAAAGAGAAACAAGCAACAATCAAATATACGTATTTTATAAGCATAGCTGAAGGAACCAGAGACCAAAGAGTGACTGCCTTGCTGGAATTAACAAATGACAAATGAAGCCTGAACCCTGAAACTTGCCTGGGTTGGATCGGGATGACATTGCCTTGTTTGCTTTACAACCACAGTGCTGCTGTCATGTGTTAATCGCTTAAACAGTGTTGAGTAAACTGAATAACCCCCAGTGAGGCACACCCAACTTACCACTTGTAGCAGAAGAGTATGAACTGGGCAAAGTCAAGCTGACGTGGCTGTTCCAATTGAACTTGAGCGTCAAACCGAAATACGTTGTCACAACGCCAAAGTAGCCACGGCGGAACACGGAGAGCTTTCCATCACCCATGGAGTAAGGCAGGTTCACTGGCTGACTGTTTACCTGAGGACAGGACATTACCAAAAATAGCTTGTAAAGAATTAGAGTAGACCCAAAGAACGTATATTGCCAAGAAGTGAAAGTCAAATGTTTGTTCCATTTCAACGTCAGTGCCCATCAGCAAAGCTACGCTTCTGCCATTTTGGACTGAAAGCGACTACTGGACGCCAGTAAAATGTCCGCCTAAAAAGTGCCATACAAAAGTAAAACAACATTATTTCTATTTTATTGTCATATTCTACCGAAATCGCCTGTGTTGAACAATACAAATATTATAAATATGATAAATGTTTTCAGTCCAAAATGGCGGCAGTGTTTCGTCCTTTTGCTTCTATACTCTTTAGTGGACTAGCTTGTGCAATTACTGTAGTAGACAGACTATTCTTACCAGTACTTTCCCCACACTGGCACGACTCATGCTGACAGTGGTGTCACCAAATACAATAAGAGAGACGGACTTGGTGTAGGACACAGCCCTGTTACGCCCTCTGTTCTCATTCTGGACCAGCACTCGGAATGGTTCCAGGTCCTGGTCTGATCCCTTGGTGTACTGAGACAGGATATAGGTACAAGTGCCCTGGAAATCAAACCGCTGATTGTCAAAGCTTCTGTAGTGGGGGTCTCCAGAGCCCTGGCATGTTGAATAGGACGTTGGGTAGCAGTTCCTGACACCCCTCTTCAGGGCACAGTGCTCATTCTTCTTACAAGAAACTTTGTTGCACTGGTGAGAACAGAATAGAACATCAGATCACAGTGATAGAGATGAAAACAAGAACAGCACACAGTAAGTGTTGAAGAAACAATGAGTTTTTCATGATATGTCCCCTTTAATTAACGGACACACACACACACACACACACACACACCTGGGCTTTCGCATTAAGGCATTTACACTTGGTGGTGCAGGTGTTATCACCCCAGAAAGTGATGCCTGATCGGTAATATCTGCCCTGATACTGACATCCACAGCTGGACTTAAGAACACATCTGAAACACACACACACACACACATTATTAAATGTACAGTACATCATAGACATGAAACAGACTGCGTTCTTGTCTTTTATGCTTAGATTAACGAGCTATAAGAAACAGTTTGGTAGCATCATAGCTATGTTACCTGTCTCCACTAAGCACCCATCCTTTATCACACTGGCAGTCCTCCACACAGGGGCCTTTACACAGTTTTTCACTGTCTGGGAACATGCAGGAGGCCGGACAGGGGGAACCACACGCCTTATAGTGGCTACCTGCTGGACAAGGAAGGGCTGGGGAGGGCAAATGGGAGATCATTGATCATCAGATTATGGTTTTAGCTCAATGTTCCTATGTGTGAGAACCAATACGACAACACCATACAATTAAATAATTTTTTTTTTAAATCATTTAAAAAAATTTTATTAATTTTTAAATTACATTTTTTAAATTAATACATTTTTAAATTATTTGTTTTGAATTAAATTAATATTTTTTTTAATTATTTGTTTTTTAAATTAAATGAAACTAATTCATTTTTAAATTAAATATTTTTGTATTCTATTTTATTAGGGCTGTCAAAGTTAACGCGATAATGTGTAAGCGCAAATTAATTTTAACGCTACTAATTTAACTAACTACGCAACTTGCGATTTTTAGGTTGTAGCGGCTCAGTTTTAAAACTAGAGTGAAGATACTGGTACATGTGAAACTAGAAAAACCTAATGAATCCATTGGTAAAAACCTTGTCATACTAGCTTGTCGTGAATTAGTCAAAATAACGCTCAAAACTTAAACTTTATTTTGACGAGGAAAAACTAGCTAGCTAGATATTTATCTATCAATTGCTAGCAATAAATAGCTATGGCTACCACTAGCTGCTAGCTAAATGGAAGTGAGAACACAACATGATGCAATGAGGAAGCCCGCTAGTTCAGGCAAAGAATAAGGTGAATAGCACTTCAACGTTCAAAGGAATAGTATTTTGCTAAGTGACTTACGGCATTTGGTAACCGTCCTCCACTGAGGGTCGACCTTCACGTCTTCTAACAGACAGGCATCAACATAACTCTTCAGGTTGTCACAGAGAAGCTGTTTGGCACCTGGACAAACACACAGACACTTCATTATTCACAGAGAACAGCATGGCGTAGATCCATCTGGCATTATCCACTGTTTGATTGTCCAGACACCTGTGGATGTGTGACGTGTGAATCTGCTAGTTGCTTGTGAGAATGTCTTCATTAGTGTTTTTTAAAGGTGTGCTGTATGAGTAATGAGCTTAAAGTAGAATGAATTATGAAGGCTTGTGGGATAGTTTTTGCACATTATACATATAAACCCCTTTTTCTGTCTGTAAACATGATGAGGTATTTAGTGGGCGGAGCATTAAGTGGAGACAGAATAATTCTCTGAACACGTTAGTTAACGCTGGCTAGCAAGTATTGTTGGCTTGTTTTTTTAACAATGGCTGAAGAAAATACTAGTTTCTCTCGATATGTACTGTCACTCACTCTCCTCAGTCTCCTTGTCCGGAGACTGACAAGCTTACTTGCTTTTTATGTGAACATAAACTTTTAGATCTGTGAATATATTTAGTGTGCATTCTGCTCCAGAACTGTGAACATCCTCTAATATTGTCTTACCTTTATTGATGCAGACATCGTAGACACAGTTGTCGATGTACATAGAGGTGTCAACCTTTTTGTGGCAGGCTGAAAATGGACCGTCTGACTTTGTCAGAATCCCACAGAGTTTAGGTTGGCGGAAGTGATTCTGCTGCTTTATTGAACACATTGGACAGCGTCCAGCACAGTTATCATGACAGAACAAATCAGACGACTTCACCTTCCACTTCTGGATCATCTTCAGCACAACAGTGACACTGGAGCCTAAGAGACAGAACGCAAACTGATGTTTGAATTGAAGGCATTTTAATGATTCAAAATCACAAAATTTTGACTTCTGGGTGAGTTAGCAACTTAATAGGTGGCGTCCAGATCAAAATGCATGGATGCTACCTGGCCACCAGGTTGCATCTATGCCACCAATAGAGTGCTCCAAGGATGATGCATTTTTGCCAACCAGGAAGTTAGCATCGCCCTGGTTCCCTCGACAAAAAGCTAATGGGATTGTTCCATTGGGTTTTGGATTATTGTAGAAAATAAGCTCTCTGGCAAACATATGTTTATGATACTTGGATGTTTTGTTAACCTCCACAAATGAACACCACTTTTATGATTATACCCCCGCAACAATAACGTCAACAACGTTGGGGTATATAGCGCTCCACGTGTCCTTCCTTCCTTCCGTCCGTTTGCGTGTCACACTTTCGTTTCCGGAGCAGAACTCGAAAACTATTTAACTTAAGAACTCCAAATTTGGTATGATGGTTGACAGTGTGGTGTAGTTGTGCCTTTTGGGAGTTAGAAATCCAGGATGCCTACATTTTTTTTAATTTTGGCCAAAAACTGTGATTTTTTTTTTCAACTTCAATTTCATTTCCGGAGTAGGGGTCAAGCAGTGAACAGGGGTTACATGAGCCATGCTCATTTTTGCATTGTTTTTGAAGTGTAAATGCAATCGGCAGAATTAAAAAGCTAACGTGAGGATGTAATTCTTTCATATCCCCTATCTCACTTTTTGCGTCAGGCAGGTCATCGCTCCGATCTCCGTTGTAGTTTCCACAGAGGCCTCCTAAGTGTTGATAGTAGGAAGATGGCACTGTGATGTACAGCCTCATGTTCCAGTCATATTTTACACTCAGGCCAAAGTCAGTTGTGAGGGAAGCATAGATTCCACTCTTTGTCACAGACAGCTTGCCACCCGACAAACTGACGGGCAGGTACTGAAGTTCTCCATTCACCTGAAGGTTATAACAGAGCAATGATCAGAGCAAACTGTACATCTGTAACACTGCGTATGAACAAAAACTGTAAATGCATTGCCGGACAAGATCAGCTTGTGAGAAGATACTGGCATCATATGAAACTAGAAAACCTGAGGAATCCATTGGTACCAACCATGTCACACTAACTTGTCGGGAAAGAGGTTAAATACTGCTCTAAACTTACGCTAAATTTTGGTGAGGAAAAACTGGCATGGCCATTTTCAAAGGGGTCCCTTGACCTCTGACTTCAAGATATGTGAATAAAAATGGGTTCTATGGGTATTACATTCACTGCTTGTTACAGTAGATGACAGCAGATCTGTTACCTCTACTTGTCCTTTGTTTCTGCCGATGATAATCGTCTGCTTGTAAACGCTGACAGTTACAGTCCTCACGAATGAAACTCGCCGGTTACCACGGTGGTCATTCTTGGTCGTCACAGTGAAAGACACAAGGTCAGACGCCGTCTTTGTAACTGTTGTCATAATGTAAGTGCAGGAACCCTGAAAGAAAAGATGAATGTTATTGGAAGCAAAATCCATTATAAACATTTTGGCACCTCACCTCACATTGAGTTTGAATTAGGCCATGGCGAATCCAGCAGATGAGCAAAATAACAAAGGCTCTATTCTCCCACTTTCGTAAAGAGGATTATTTTTTAAACAAAACCTGATGTAGTGCTGATTAAAGGCAATACACACTATGCAATAACCACAATCTTGAAGGTTTTTTTAATAACACACTGTGTTAAAAGGCTCTAGACTGTACAATGTAAGTTTTGAGGCATGTAAGATTGGGCAATGGTATCATTCTTACTCCCAACTCATCAAATACCACTTCTTGGTCAGTGCTCCTCGGAGACCAATGCACGGGGATCCCCTCTTGCGTTACTTTTGGACGGATCAAGAACGCCGTGTCAATATACGCTCATTACATGCATAGTGTGCTTTCAAAATAAACTTCTATTTAACAGGTTTAGGCAACACAACCACTTAGTTAGGGTTAGGAAATGGTCATGGTTGACATTAACTTCACTGACTCGACTTACGTCAGTAAAAAATAAAATAAGTCAACATTACTTTTAGTTTTACACGGGACACAAACGCGGTCTCCTGGTTGATATTTCGTATTTGTTTGACCCATCCACCTCCCCTTCCTCCCGCCATTAGCGTATTCTCACGCTATTAATACTACGTCACTTCCGACTGTCGAATAACACCGCAGGTGGGTTTACATTGGAGTTAGTTGAAAGCCCGGTTTGTCACATACTGTCGCTGAAGGGTGTAAAACACCACATTGTAGAACTAAATTTGGATAATCAGCTTTCTCCATAAAGGGCTGTCAACTCTGGAATACATTACCAACTGAAATCAAATTAATTCCAGATATAAAGTCATTTACAGCAAAGGTCAAATGCTGGCTAAAAGCAAAACAGAGCTGTATCCATTTTAAACTAATTGTACTGTAGTGTATTGTGGTATGTGTATTTAATTGTATTTCCATATTTGTAGTGTATTGTGGTTGTATCAAGAAAGCTGTATATTTTAATTACACTGTAAAAGCCCAATTAGGGACAAGAGTTGAAAATAAGCTATAAACTCTCTGTGCATCAGTTTCATGCCTGTAATGGAACTATGTTAAATTGCATCGTCCCTATCAAATAAAATCACTCTATAGTGAATGGCTGGAGATGATTGGTCAAGCTGTCCCAACCCTACCTGGAAGTCATAGCGTCGGCCATCAAACGTAGAGTAGTGGGGGTCACCGACCGCGTGGCAGGTTGCCGTAGAAACATGGACACATTCTCCGTTCACACAACGTTCCTTTACTCGACATTTCACCTGTTCACAGGGATCTGGGGCCGGTGTAGGAGCGGGGGTATCTACAGGAAATACAACACACATCATACACATATACACGTAGCACTGTGGTCGACTGTACATGTTATTGTACCATCATTATAATATAAAAATAAAAACAAATGCATATATATGCGACTAAAAATCGGTCGAGTGCGACTAAATATTTTCAGCTCTGTCTCTGTGTGTATGTGTCAAACCACGTCCTGTAGCCTACTCGAGCAACATCACAACCATAAAACCAACTTGTAATTAAAAATTAAGAGAACTAGTGGTTGTTTTTTGTCAAGAAAAATGCTACGGTGCTCGTTACACCTGTTCCCGCCCCTGAACTGTCCAGACCCGGCATCTCTGGCGGAGCACCGCTCCGCCACCTGTCTCCCTGGTCCCTGGTAAGATGCCTAAACCTGATCAGAGGCGCCGTATTCATTTCACAAGTGGGGAGAGCAAAAACTCTGAGTGTGTGACACTACTCTACATTTAAAAACAAGAAGCAACTTTACCGCTAATTTCTTCTCTGCTTCTCTGCTCACTCGTCCACACAGCCGCTAACCACACATTATTACACGACTGTGTTGAATACTCGATTCTGATTGGTTAATCATGGCGTTCTGCGGTCTGTAATTTCTTTATAGCAGACCGTTGCTATGGGCGCAGTTCTGATGTCCGACTCTGGCGGACCGTTTTTGTGTCAAATTATTGATTTCTTCAGTAAGTAGCCGTGTAACAAGCGGGATAATGTACAGCGAGCCGGTCATTGTTGTGAAAGAATCCCCTTCACGGCGATGAGAGACCCCTCTACTGCGCGTCGGGGTGCAGCATTGCCCTGTCGGGGATTCTTTCACAACAACGACCGGCTCGCTGTACATTATCCATTACTTACATTACGATACTCTGATACCAACGTAACATGTAAACATGTGGATACCTGACGGTACCATAGGTCAACTGTTAAACTCACTATCAATGCATCCGGGAGACCCACCCTATTTTCCCTGAAATCGGCAGGACGAGAACTTAACGGGAGGTGCAATTGATTTAACTATGATGCGTTCAGGCTCTATTCAGTAGAGATGAGTATTGTGTGAAGGTAAATTCTAACATTATCATGATCAGTTGTAATCTTGGAAAATATAGTTTTTGGCAAGAAACTAAATCCAGTTGTTTGAAGGAGATGTTTTCACAGAAATAGATATTAGAGTGGTATTTATGGCCTGTTTGACTTCCAAACAAAAATTCAGTATGTAAACGGTAATAAAGGAGTGGATGTTGAAGTACATGGGATTTATTGTTTTACTTTTGTTTATTACCGTGGTATCGAATTGGTAGAGAATTGTATCGAGTACTTGCTGTTATGGCGATATCCCTACTGTAGGCCTACGGGAACTGACGAAATGCTTAAAATGTATTATTGTGGCGCTGAAAGGTGCGGTGATAAATTTTCGGTGCAACTAAATTATGTGCTATATGAAAAATTTAGGCGCACCAGTGCAACAAGTGTAAAAAGTTAGCCCTGTGCATGCATGTGTGTAAAGGAATCTCAGTGTGTGTGTACCTTCATGACAAACTCCAGCAATGCCATATCCATGTCGGTATTTTCCACCGTAGACATAGACCGCCATTCTGGCGTCACCTTCCACCGTCACATGAGCCCGCTGTTTCCCCACTGGGACGTTGGACCACACCCAGCGCTTACCTGACAAGTATCTCCACTTAGGTGAAATGCAGTGTCCCTTCTTCACACACACCTTCACACTGCCGGCCCCCTCCCTCTCTGACACAATAGCAACAGTACTGTAAAGTCCCTTCTCTGTCTCCACCGTCCAATCAGTGGCAAGCTTACAGGTGGGAGTCATCGTTATTAGGAAAGGGTCATGTGGGTAATTGCTGCTGAGAAGCAGCACCATTACTTTCTTGTCGCTCTTAACAACCAGCGGCTGTTTGCCGATCATTCTATGTTGGGTGACGTCCCCAGCTTTCTTTAGCTTCCTGTTGGTGGAAGTGTGATATGTTTACTTAGTTAGATAAGTGTAGTTCAAGGTCAGACGAACTGTGGAAAAATATTTATATGGAATTATTACATGGCTTTGTTGAATACTTGATTCTGAATAGACAAAATTGTATAAGACAAACATGAAGTAAACACTAAACAGAATACGGTATGGGCTACAGTAGTGTTTAAAGACTTGTTCATAGAAAAGAAAATGTCAACAGACTTTGACAGTTATGGGGCAGAAAACCTCCATCAAATGCTGCGGCCATTTTATGCATCTTGTCCAACAAGAAGGACACGTACAGATGAATGAGGACAGAAATGTCAACATTAATATTCCCAGAGACGTCACATTCACCTCGTCTCACTTCACCGTCAATGGAAATGTTCAGTTTAATGTAAATTATAGCTAACGAGTAAGGTCATCTTAAACTAGAGTTACGTTGCTGCGCAGTTCTAACCGTGTCAAACAGACTATTTTTATTAGCGGAAGCAATCAAATCATTTAAATATCAATAAAATCATTTTTAAATCAATATTTTGTGTCAAATTATTGATTTCTTTAGTACGTAGCCGTGTAATAAGCGGGACAATGTACAGTGAGCCGATCGTTATTGCAAAATTTACCCCGACAGGGTGATGCAAGACAGAAAGTCCACTTACTGGAAGTCTTGCTGTGACCTTCACCAGTGGATGGAGTTTGCTCAGTTGTCATGGAGTTAACCTAACTGTGGCATTGTGATCATGTGATAACAGTCAAATATGTGATGTAAATCATAGCAAACCACAGAAAATTCCATTTTTAGGTCAAGTGATAACAACTGAACCACATTCATGACATCTTAGCAGACTCCATCCACTGATGAAAAGACGATACACCGAGCCGACGGTCGGCCATCGGACAGTTTGGTGCCGTCGGTGAGCGTCTGTCGGCCTAGTTTTTTCAGTGTGTCCCGCACCGTTGGCTCTAGTCTGCCCATGTTTTTAGGCTGATTCAGCATGTTGAATCGGTGGCGGCGCCCGTCGGTGAGAAAAATCACTCTGATTGGCTGTTCAGCTTAAACCAATCAGTGCACGAGAAGAGAAACAGAAGTGAGGAAAGCAAGCCAACGAGTACAGTCAAGAGGAAAAACACAGAAGGCTCTTCTCATTTTTCATCTTCATCTCATCTGATCATTCCAACATACGACATGAACATCTGGAATGAAGCTAAGTGGTGAGTGAAAGTGCTGTGAAAATGGTCAGCAGACACCACTTTGTTTCATGTACGTATCATAACAACGGCTTGTATCTGCCGTCTTGGTCTTCCTGTTTCCCTTTTTGAATGACGAATACAGACTACCACCGCCTGCTGGTGTAGAGAGTTATTTCCTCTCACGCAGGCGCAGAACGTACGTGCTAACTGGCCGTCAGCTGTCGTCTTTGCAATGTGTTCGGGTGCAACCTGTTGGCCAAAATAAAGGCGACGTGAGGCGACGCAACAGGCGACCTTCATCGCCGCTAGTTCTCTGATGTCAGCTTTAAACCAAACAATGTGTTTACTAAACATAACCAAGTAGTCCGAGAGAAAATACGTAATAATTGAGAATGCAGTTTAGTTGTATGGGAACGTACTGTTGTAGGAGACAGAGAGACAGACCATGATAGTTTCAACAGTATATTATAATGAATAATATGTACCTCGACTGTTGTAAGCGATCTTGCAGTGTCACTTTAGTGTTGTCTTCAACAGCGACTACCACTGCAAAGTTTGCGGTCTTACACGTGCCGGTCCAGGGTACGATGTAATCTTTACCCAGGCTTGCCACATGAGGGAGCTGTTCATACACATGTTCACACCTACGACCCAACGTCAGACACTGGTGGCCTGCCAACACAGCTACAGGCTTCTGGGATTGAATCCGCATGCCGGTCAAAGTTGAACGACTTTGTACAAGGTAGGATGCATAGGGTGCCAGGGTAATGTGCACAGCCTTCCCACCATGCCACTTGGTTTTGAATTTTAGCGACACATTATCACGGGGTACGATGGTGATCTGGTTATGGCTATTGCCGTTAACAATAGCCAGTAGCCTGTCGAATCTGGTCTTGCCCCTTGAGGGTGTGAACACAAAGTAGTCGGTACCCAGCTCTTCTGTTGGGAAAACCACCGTGCCATCTCCTGTGGCAAAGTGACGGTTGAAAGAGACCACAGAGATCGCAGCACTGGATGAGATTCGAACCGCTGAGTTGGAAGTGATGAATTGTTTCCGCAGCTCGGATCCACATGGCAGAGAAACCCATTTGCTTTCACCTGCAGCGAGTTTCAGCTGCTTGGAGAAATCCACTGAAGCCACCTGCAGATCGATACATCTGGATTTGTTAAACATTCATGAGCTACATTAAAACGGTCTTAGAAATGCCAAATGAGCCTAATGCTAGCATGTGAGTAATGGCAAATACCATAACACAGCTCAATCAAACTTGACTGACTCACCAAAAAACAATGTAAAGTTTAGCTAAATAGATATTATTTTACAGTGCAAATGTTGCTAATTTTGCAGACAACTAGGCATCACTTCAGCCTCATTCCACACATTACAGCTCAGTCGCACAGAAGTTTGTGAAATAGTCACAAAATTGAATTTGTGTACGTAAACACAAATTTCACTTTTTTTTTCGTGATAGTCAGCACAAAATCAATTTGTATGTAATCCACGTAAATGAGAACCGGGAAGTATAGAAAACGGCAAACAGCGCATGGGGAGGCCTATGCCAAGTTACGCCAGTTCCTGAGTTATTTAAACCCAAACCACAATCTTTTCCTAAACCTAACTAAGTAATTTTTGTCACGTAGCTTCCATACTTAAGTTACGCCACTTCCTGAGTTATTTTAACCCAAAACGTGATCTTTTCCTGAAGCTAACAAAGCAGTTTTTATCACGTAATTCCGTATTAAAGTTACAGCACTTCCAGTATTATTTAAACCCGAACCGCGATCTTTTCCTAAACCTAACTAAGTAGTTTTTGTCACTTAACTTCCGTAATTAAGTTACGACACTTCCAATGTTATTTTAACCCAAGTAGTTTGTTGCCTAAGCCTATCCAAGTCAATCTTTTCATAAGCCTAACTAAGTAGTTTTATTTTGAAAAGCCTGGAGCGGAAATTGACACATGCGTGTTGTTGGACATTTGTAGAAAAACGCACGAAAAATACGTTGTTGAAAGTCGTGCTGAGCGTCGTATCTAATTCGTATCTATGTACCCGAATCAAATGGATTAAATTTCGGGAATATTTTTAAAAAATAGTGTCACCAACCATGCATTATTGTTAAATTCATTTAAAAGTTAATGTGCAACACTGTCTCACGGCAGTTCGTGAAATAGTCACTAAATTTGATCTATTTGATTTTGACCCAGTAATGACTAACCTGTCTACTTGTATTTGTCAAGAGACTGGCATTTGCTTGCTGCATGAGTGACAATTTAAAGTCTTTGGACTGTTGCATTGTCCACCTCATGTCTTTAAAAATACGATCCTCACCCGTATGTGGACATTGGCTTCAGAGCCCTGAGCAGTCAGAACCACATGGAGTTTGTGATTTCTTCCATTAGTACGCTGGTAATTAGGAAGAAAGGTTGTGATGAACTCTTTTCCTGTAGAGCAACCTTGACATACTGGGGAAGAGAGAAGAGATTTAGCAACGTAAAATAAAGCATGACAAGAGATTTAGACTTAATATTGGTGGCCTTCTACAGTAATACCTGCCAAGAGTGCAGCACAAACAGCCAAACACACCGTGAGAGGCCTTACTCCCATAGCTGATAGAGAGAGGGACATACACAATGGAAAATGTTCATTTTAAACCAATACAGTATGCAATGTTATATAATAAATCAAAGGTATGCACTGTTGACAAATGTATAGTGTTGAACTAGCATGTTTCATTGGCCAGTTGTCAGTGTTTTCCAATATTACAGCACAACAATTGTGAAAAAGCAGTGTTTATGCATACTTCATATCAGAGGCGTAGCAAGGGGGTGGATAGTTAAGTCAGGCTAAATTTTGGTGAGGAAAAACTGGCATGGCCATTTCCAAAAGAGTCCCTTGACCTCTGACCTCAAGATATGTGAATCTGCCGCCAAGGTGGTATCTAATGCGCACAGAGATGGTGAGTGTGGGCTTACTGCCACCTGCTGTTGTAATAGGGCAAGACTGAGAGATGACGGCCCATACAGGGGAAAAAGTGTAAAATGTATTGCGAAAAACTGAAAAAAAAGCAACTTGACACACAGTGCTGAGCTGCGTCTCAAGTTAATCTTCAGGTTCCAAGCTTTCAGATGTGACATCTACTACTGACCTGCTATCTTGCATTTTCTTGCAACATTATTTTCATGTATTTCACAATGATTTATCTGCAAATATATTTATTTGTAAAATTACAGAAAATCCTGCTACTTTTATCACTAAAGAATACTTTATTTCTACGGTTTGTTAAAATTAGCATGCAAAAGCTGTTAAAAAAAACAGATATTTAATGTATACCTTCCATTTATTTTTGGTTAAAAAAATGACACATTCCAATAAACAGTTCATTGTTGTAATTTTAACATGATTTTCCTGTCATTTTGAAAAACAGGGAAAAATTTAAAATTTATTGGGAAAAACTGTAAAAAAAATATTGTTTTTACAGTGTACACTTTCACAATTCATTTAATTTAATTAATTAAATAATAAATAAGTTTATTTTTTATTTATGATGAGAACAATTTGATATATCGGCATAACAAATGTATTCTTTTGTAAAATTACAGAAAATCCTACTTTTATCACTAAAGAATACTTTATTTTTATGTTAGTTTTGTTAAAATTAGCATGCAAAAGCTGTTAAATAACAGATATTTCATGTATTCCATCGATTTGTTTTTGTTAAAACGACGACACATGTCAATAAACAGTTCAGTCTTGTAATTTTAACATGATTTTCCTGTAATTTTGAATACATGGGGGAAAAAAAATAAAATTGACTGAGAAAAATGGGGAAAAAAAATGTTGGCACTGTACTTTCACAATTTTATTTAATTAATTTATTAAATAATGAATACATGTTTATTTATGATTTATGACTAGAACAACTTGACACACACCTGCTATGTACCCCCCTAAAAAAGACAAAAACGGGTCTATTTATAGGGTTAAGTTTACATGAATCTGTTAATATAGTGTGAGATGTCATTGCAAGCACCGCAGTACAATTATATAGACTATTATAGAATTAATTAATGTATTATTTTATTGTGCATACAGCTATGCCCAGCCCACATTGGCTTGTACAAGGTACTGCAAATTAACACATGCCAGATACAGAATACTGCAAATACATCTTCAAACATAATAATGACACGGTTAATAATTTAAATAATGTCATAGTCATAGTTTCTGCACTATAAACATTTACACTTCATAAACCTAAATATTCTCATTAACTGAGATCCAATGCCATAATGTAACCCCCTGTTATAGTTCCCCAACCACCACAGTTATCACCAGAAGCATCCACACTTTACCTGTAGCCGACCGTGAAGAGTGTCTGAGAGGGAGGCAGGACGGAGGGACATTTATACCATAGACAGAGTTTGGGGCAGAGACAGAGAAACAATCACATGCTGCTCTTCAGTTCTGACTCAATGAAAAGCATATAGAATATTGGTGTGTTGGTGTTTGTCATGTGGTTATTTGAAATAACAGTGACGATGGGAAAGGTGGAGGCCTGACATGATGTGTTTGACAATGTCCCTCAGACATGTAAACAATAAACCAGGGTCATCCCTTCATCTTGTCACGCTAATCCACGCCTCCTGTCACTTGTCCTCTTATGTCCTCTCTCGTCTCTGTCCTCTAATTCCAGCGAAAAACAAAGTTAATGTGATAAGACGTGTTAACGCAAGAAATAATACTCTTATCAACATGGGAGTGGACAAATATGCTGCTTTATGCAAATGTATGTATATAATTAGTATTTGAAATCAATTAACAACACAAAACAATGACTAATATTGTCCAGAAACCCTCGCAGGTACTGCATTTGGCATAAAAAATATGCTCAAATCATAACATGTTAAACTGCAGCCCAACAGGCAACAACAGCTGTCAGTGTGTCAGTGTGCTGACTTGACTATGACTTGCCCCAAACTGCATGTGATCATCGAAGCGGGCATGTCTGTAAAGGGGAGACTCGTGGGTACCCATAGAACCCATTTTCATTCACATATCTTGAGGTCAGAGGTCAAGGGACCTCTTTGAAAATGGTCATGACAGTTTTTCCTTGCCTAAAACAGCGTAAATTTGGAGCATTATTTAATTTTATGCGTTAATGTGTTAAAGAAATTAATGACGTTAAAACAAATTTGCGTTAACGCATTATTATCGTATTCACTTTGACAGCCCTAATTTAGATGCTTCACGTCCTTCACCAAAGACCTGGAGAATTTTAATGTAACTTATCTGCTGCAATACATGGCCTAGTTCAGTGGTTCTCAAACTTTTTCTGTCATTTGGAGGAAGAAATATTTTCTTTTTCTATATGTCTTTTTAATTAATTCATAGACCCTGTTCACACCTGGCTTATGAACATACGTCCTGAGTGACCACTTCAGAGAGCCGGGGATGAGAGAGAGCGTGCGGGCGAACCGGAACAAAAACCCTGACACATCTCATACAGTATGATAATAATGCACTTTGTGTGCTAGTCTGATAGTCTGTAGATATGTAGCCTATAGATAAGATATATATTAATAAAATACACAGAAACTTTGAAACACTTTGAATTCAAGACTGGGGCTAGGTGTTCTAACTTCCCTGTCAGTCACATTAGATGAATTGCCACGACAACAGACTTATGTCACCCAACTAACACTAAAATATCCTTCTGTAAATCTCTTATCCTTTTACTGAACATCCCTTTCTGGCCCGGCCTGCTTTCCTTCTTTCACCCCGTCTCTGTTTTAAGAAGCGGCTCCTTTGTTTGTTATTGTTTCTGCTCCATATTTCCACACAGCGTGGCATGAGTTGACTGTAAAACTATGTGGTGAAGGCGGAGATGGGCAAGCCCACTAATTGTGTACACAAGTTTACATATACTAATCCACCTGATATATATTTATATAATAGTATGAGCTGGCATCAATGTCGGCATCACTCGGATGAATGATAATTGCCCTTTCGTTAGAACTGCACAAAAGGAGGTGGTGTCACGGTGTCACGACCTATTCTCTGGAGCCATGACAAATATGGGAGACATATAATTTCAATGGTTAAATAACCAAAGTAATCTATTTAACAAAAGCAATTCAATTAAAGGCATAACTGAACATAGACAAGGTTTGGAGTATTTGTAAAATGAACGGCTCATTCAAGCCAGGAACGGAGCAGCAGACAGGGGACTTCAATTTGAATCAGACACATCAGCAATATTGTATTTACTTTTGGCGGTATGTTTCCGACTGAGGGCTAACCGCTAACGTTAGCTAGAAACCAGCAACACCCTATTCAATAGAGAGCAGTCAGGGGTCTAATGTTAACGTTCACCTGCCCGACTTAAAAAGAACTGCTGTGTGACTGGTTGTACTAATAACAAGACCAAAATCCAAGTCTCCAGTTTTATATTAACGTTATACCTGTTGAGGAATCGCTGAGGAAAAAGGGTATGGCGGTGGCCATCAAGAGGGACAACTTGAACTCTGACTGTAGTGTCAACCAAGACCCTAGTCCCTGGTTTAAATCATTAAGTTGTGTTCTTGTTAAATGATGACTCATTACCATGAGCAGTGCCTCAGCCCTTGTCATCGTACCCGCTGACATTAAATCCATGTCTGTGTCAAAGCCTATCTGTCTGATGATGGATCATCTTCTGGAAACACTGCCTTCAGACGAGCCTTCTGTATTTTTCTCTGTCAATAGAATTAAGTAGAAGGCAAAAATGAATTACAAAAAAAAGTTAGGCTATATGTGGAAGTAATAAATTTAAATATAAATGGCTTAAGGATAGCCTGCCTTACACGTTTTGTTCAGCAAGATAACCTCCACAAATGAACACCACTTTTATGATTTCTTTAGTGTAAATACAATCACCAGAAGCAGTGGCGACCGGCCAATAGAGGGCCGCACACACAAAAAAACATTACTACTACTACTACTAATAATAATAAATTATACAAATTGTCAATATTTGTGTGTTTAAAATATAGAATGCACCCAGTAATATGTGTAAAATATGATAGAAAATCATCCGTGCAAAATATGGTTTTCCTTCACGTCCCCTGACTCCGCTCTGCCTTACTCCCCTCTGTCTGTCTGACTCCCCTCTGTCTGTCTGACTCCCCTCTGCCCGTCTGTCTATCCTCTGCCTGTCTGACTCTGCCTGTCTGACTCCCCTCTGTCTGTCTGACTCTGTCTGACTCCCCTCTGCCTGTCTGACTCCCCTCTGCCTGTCTTACTCCCCTCCGCCTGTCTGATTCCCCTCAGCCAGTAAGGAAACACGAGAACACCAGGACACACATGGACAACTCTGTGAAGCTAGCCGTGCTAGGCCGTGCTAGTCCGAGTGAACATCGCTATGCAGCTGGATGACGGCCACAGCACTGCGGTCAGGAAACTGATGAGGAGGTGGATAAAAACCGGCACATTTTATCCAAAATCATCGATTGTGTGAAGTTTTGTGGTGTTTTTGAGTTGGCCTTGCGTGGGCATTACGGGACTGATTCCTCGGTCAACCCTGGTGTTTACAGTTGAGACTGTGATGGAAGTGCACCAGCGTTAGATCCGTGTCTATGAAAATGCCCACTACGTCCACTGCTATGTGCACTAGCTGAACCTCATCATGCAGCAGGCAACATCACACATCCCCAGAGAGGCTGGGGGCTTTGTGAGGATGCTTGAAGACAAGGCTTTCTTTTTTTTTCTGACATTGTTCCACAAGATAATGCCACAGGTGGACATGCTTTTCAACCAGCTGCAGAAGAGGAACATGGACCCTGTCTTCATCAGAGCACTGGTCCAGAGGTTCACAGACAGCATGCTAACCATCAGCTAAATAACTCCCAGATAGTTACTATATAAACTATACTAAAGCTGTTGTTAGAAAGATGAGGTGCTCACTTCCAACAGTCTGTAAAAGCCTAAATGTGCCTTGTCATCAAAGTGAATGAATATCATAGAAGAGCACATCACAATTATATCTGTTTAGAAGTTTAAAAAAGGAAAGAGAAGAGACATTCAGATTTGGATAATAATGCAGGTAAAGTAGTTATTAAACACAATTCACCATTTCTAGAAGAGGCCTAGTTGTTATTGAAGATTGAAGATTAATTTCATTGTTATTCAGACTATACACAGGCTAAATGCACAGCAGAATAAAATTACATTGCATCTGGCTCATGAATGTAATATACAAATGCTAAAAAACTGACTGAAGTTTTAAAAAAGTGAATTATGTAAACATACTGTAAACAACAGTGAGTATATTGCCCACAATGAATAGAATTGCACATTAAGGAGTCTGATGGTAAATTAGCAGCTCAAACTTTATTTTTTGGACCAGGGCCTCCATTTCCTCTCTGTGTGAGGACAGTGCACCTGACCAGCAGCACCAGAACCATGAAGCGACGGAGGATCACCTTAATGCTCTGGCCATGCTCTCCACGGAGAAGAAACTCCTCAGAGACATTCCTGACTTTAAGAAGAAGGTCATTGAGAGGTTTGCCACTCAGAAGGAGAGAAGAGCAAAATTCTTCTACAAATAAGCTGTCAAAAATATGCAGACTTTCTCACTACATTGACTTTTCTTGTACATAGTTGTCCTCAGTCTCATTTGCTTAAATTGGTCATGGAGGCATCACAATTTAATTGAGACCGGTAAATAAATTGTATTGTTCTTGTTGACTGTATTTTATGTAGTATTAATATCTGTGGATGTGTTGTGGTTGTGCCTTTTGAGTAAGATGAGAGAGCTCTGAAGCAGAAGTGTTGCTGGAGTTTACCATCTCTAAACCTCAGACCTCTTGAGTCCATGTTTCTGTACATTCAGGTGTCTGAATAGCTTCAGGACTTAACAGCAGTTTTCATAATTACACTTAATGTTTATTTCCCCTGATCTTTACCTCACTATTGTTTTACCAAACAAAGCGAGGTCAACAGGGGCATCACATTAGGTAAACATTTCTATTACATGTTATATTGTTATATTACATTAGTATTGTATTAGATGTTTATTATTGTATTACAGTATATGCAGTGGTGGAAGAACTCAGATCTTGTACTTCAGTAAAAGTAGCAATACTACCATGTAGAAATACTCTGTTACAAGTAAGAGTTCTGCATTCAAAATCCTACTTAAGTAAAAGTGCAAAAATATTAGCAAATGAATATACTTAAAGTACCAAACATAAAAGTACATGTTATGCAGAATAATGTATATTATTGGATTATACTTATTGATGCATTAATGTGTTCATCACTTTAATGTTGCAGCTGGTAAAGGTGGCGCTCATTTTAATGACTTTTTATACTGCTGGGTAGTTTAATCTATAATAATACATAATTTATTCGTTGATAATATTTTGTGTTAATAATCTGAATCTGTAAAGTAACTAAAGTAAAAGAAAAAGTACAATGTTTCCCTCTGAGATGTAGTGGAGTAGAAGTAGAAAGTATCAGAAATTGTACTTAAGTACAGTACTTGAGTAAATGTACTTAGTTACTTTCCACCACTGAGTACATGTTATATTGTTGTGTTTTTCTAAGCATTCTTTACTGCTCCTGTTGGAATAAAATAATTGTTGATTATTTAACTGCAAAGTAGTAATGTGTTTTTGATACCTTCACTTTTTTGCATTAAATCATACCGGGATGTTTGCTGAAATTGATTGGATGTGGCACAGCCCTCCCGAGAAACATTTCCACCAGCCGCCGAAGTAACAGCAGTTGGCACAAACAGCGTCCATTCACTTACAAAATACCACAGCTGCTGCAACGTTTTAATGTATTTGTTATATAAGTCATTTGTTCTTAAGTTAGGCAAGGACACAGGTGGTACGAGCACGAGCATGGACAGTGTTTTGGCTCAATACCTGCTGATCTTGTTGCTAGTCTCGTAGAACAGTGCGCCTCAATGGATTTTTATCGGTGGTCACGTGGTGTGGAAGTCACGTGATGCATGACGGGAAATATTACCTCCGAAGTTTACATCATGGTTTACATTCACGGGTGCCGCTGTAGCTCACCTGGTAGAGCACCGTGTATCAGGGCAGAGTCCTTGCTGCAGCATGTCATCACCCCTCTCTCAATACTATCTCTGACTAGATCAATCAATCAATCAATCATATAAAAAGTCATAAAAGCTTAAAAAAT
>CAKAOH010020001.1:66420-76807 GCA_916701665.1 Sebastiscus tertius
TATCTTAATTATCAATCAATTAAACTTAAAGAGGTTAGAATTACTTTCAATGTGTGTTTAAGTAGGGTTGGGCAATATAAATATATATATATATATATATATATATATATATATATAGCTCCGTACAGGGAAGCAGACGTCGCAGTTTCCACTCACAGTATGTCACCACAAGATGTACAGTGTCCGTTTATTGCTGTGAATTCAGTTGGAGTTTTTTTTGTTTTTGTTTGGTGACCAAACAACTAGAATCTGCAGTTTTTAGATGAGTGTGTGGTCATCAATGTAAAAGCAGAAATATTGAAATACCATATTTAGTGGAATATTACTATTAATGCCTAAGCAGCATTTTAATGGGAGAGTGGCCACATTAAGGAGAGAAGAAGTATATAATAGAAGTATGCGATCCCATTTTGGTCTGACTCCATGGGCCTACGTCTTGATACAGTTGATCATCGGCTGTAATAGTAACACGGTGAAAAAACAAATATTGATTGTCATCACAGCCTCATTGACAAATTGGAACCTGCATGTCTGTTTTCATTCTCAAGAATTTATATTAACTGAGAAGACCACACATTATATTTGTTTATAAATCAATTAGCTTGTAAATGAGGCAAATAAAGAATTCAATTATTCAGGGAAGTCAAAAAATGTTGCCATACACAACTATGGGGCTTGGTGTTTATCAGCAGCAGAAAAAAAAAGATTAATAGTGATATGTTTACATGCACATACATTAACCACAAAATAAAATAAAATACCAACAATTTAGTCCACCAACTGTAGTAGCTTATTTATATATTTCAAAAATGCAGATAAAAATAGACTTTTAATATGATGCTTTGGCCCCAAATTTATTGTGTATCTCTTGGTTTGTGGTCATTTCATTAATTGCAAATTACTTTGATATTGGCACAACTAAAGCCCAAACAAACTCAAGAGATAATGGGCTTTCAAGTCGATTCTGCATTATTTGCTTGTCAGCCTGTGCAAAAATGTACATGATGCATATTATTAGTTAACTTTTTGTTTAACCACATTACACCAATCAATTGGTCAGTATGGAGGCCCACAGATTACTTTTGCCCCAGTGCCCCTCTACCGGCTTAATCTGGTTATGCTGTTTAGGCATTAATTGTAACATTACACGAACTTGTGTAATTGTACTTAAAAAATGCAGATACAAGTGTAGAAGTATCCTTTAAGAGCAGCTCTCAAGTAATGACATGATTAATCATATGTATAAAAAGAGAAGAATAGCCAAGAGAAGATTTAACCTACATCTGCCCCATTGTTCATTTTTGATCACTTGATTTCAATGTTAAGGTTAATTCTATTTGGGTGAATCCCTATAATTTGCTTCACAAGTGAAAAAGACAACAATCTATGATATTTAAATATATAAACCATGACGAAGGAATAACAAATTGGTGGAAAGTAAAGAAAACCAAAGTGGTGGAGGAAAGAAATTCTGCTGGTGGTAAATGAGGTGAATCAGAGAAATCAGGTGCTAAAAAGATTTTTTTAATTATTATTATTATCCACAGCAGAAAATTAAACTTTTCCCGGTGAATTTTCATCATGCCATTCACATCGTTCATATCATATTGAAAAAAAACAACTAAAATCTCAAAGCCAATACATTATCTGTCAGTTGAATTCATGTTTTTATTTATTTATTTACATATTATTATATTTACTTATCAGCCTATCACAGGCTGACACATAGAGACAGACAATTATACAATACAATACAAAACAACTGTACAGACTGTGGAAGGAAACCGGAGCACCTGGCGTTAACCCACCCTGAACAGGTTGCCAGCCTATCACTGGCTGACACATAAAGACAGAGAATTATACAATACAATACAATACAACTGTACAGATTGTGGGTGGAAACCGGAACACCCGGAGTAAACCCACCCTGAACAGGTTGCCAGCCTATCACAGGCTGACACATAGAGACAGACATTTATGCAATACAATACCATACAACTGTACAGATTGTGGGAGGAAACCGGAGCACCTGGAGTAAACCCACCCTGAACAGGTTGCCAGCCTATCACAGGCTGACACATAGAGACAGACAATTATACAATATAATACAATACAACTGTACAGATTGTGGGAGGAAACCGGAGCACCCGGAGTAAACCCACCCTGAACAGGTTGCCAGCCTATCACAGGCTGACACATAGAGACAGACAATTATACAATATAATACCATACAACTGTACAGATTGTGGGAGGAAACCGGAGCACCTGGAGTAAACCCACCCTGAACAGGTTGCCAGCCTATCACAGGCTGACACATAGAGACAGACAATTATACAATATAATACAATACAACTGTACAGATTGTGGGAGGAAACCGGAGCACCCGGAGTAAACCCACCCTGAACAGGTTGCCAGCCTATCACAGGCTGACACATAGAGACAGACAATTATACAATATAATACCATACAACTGTACAGATTGTGGGAGGAAACCGGAGCACCTGGAGTAAACCCACCCTGAACAGGTTGCCAGCCTATCACAGGCTGACACATAGAGACAGACAATTATACAATATAATACAATACAACTGTACAGATTGTGGGAGGAAACCGGAGCACCCGGAGTAAACCCACCCTGAACAGGTTGCCAGCCTATCACAGGCTGACACATAGAGACAGACAATTATACAATATAATACCATACAACTGTACAGATTGTGGGAGGAAACCGGAGCACCTGGAGTAAACCCACCCTGAACAGGTTGCCAGCCTATCACAGGCTGACACATAGAGACAGACAATTATACAATATAATACAATACAACTGTACAGATTGTGGGAGGAAACCGGAGCACCCGGAGTAAACCCACCCTGAACAGGTTGCCAGCCTATCACAGGCTGACACATAGAGACAGACAATTATACAATATAATACCATACAACTGTACAGATTGTGGGAGGAAACCGGAGCACCTGGAGTAAACCCACCCTGAACAGGTTGCCAGCCTATCACAGGCTGACACATAGAGACAGACAATTATATCTCCTCCAGAGGCAACTTAAGTGCACTTCTCATAGAGGTAAATTATCCCATGTCTGTAGATGTCAGCTGGCATGTCTCCTGATACGACTGATATACGATCATCGTCAGCCTTGATGGTAGTACCCTTCATAGGACTAGAAAACAAATAGGACCACATGTGCCCAGGGACTGCGTCACTGTCTCTCTGACAAATTACAGAGGACAGAGAGTAGCCTTGTGTTTTGTTTTCTCCCACAGGAATTACTATGTTGGGAGTTGGATCCACGGGGACCCTGAGTACCGTGCGGTCAGCATTTGCCGCTCGAGACAGATTCAGGGTGAGAATGTCAGGGAGGTTAACCCACACTTGTTGTCTCTCTGCTGCAGAGCCACATGTGGCACAGTGTCTTGCGCACTGGCCTTCATTGATAGCATGTCTGAGAAGAGCGGCGGTTGAACCATACAGACATGGTGATGGTAGAAAATAAATGCTGCCCAGGTTTGCGATGCATTTACAATGGGTGCATTTACATTCTTCACACTTGCATTCCTCTGTCACCTGAATAGTTGTTCGTACCCCACAGTCATTTAACAAGGCCAGCACATGTTGTAATAAATCCAGTGGATTTACTGGATCTACTGTGGCGCTCAATCCTGCCAAAATCTCACCGAGTTGTGGTAGAATGAAACTCCTCCCTGGGTTCTGGAGGGCTTCCAAAAACAGTCTCACAAATGCTGGTGATGTTGAGAGTTTTGTCAAATACACCAAATACTCTGGTCGTAGTTTCATCAGTTTCTCCCGCACAACTTTCAGGTTTAGTGCAGCTTGCAATGTTGCATTCATACAAGAATTGTTGAATCTGTTTGGAAATCTGCAGATCTTCTTGATGATTCTTGTGTCGGCCTCAGTCATACCAGCAGGTGGGAGGATTTCTTCTGCACATTCTCCAGCAGTGCTGGTTCTTGGGTCAGCCTCTGATTCTCGGATGTTATGGTCAGTGGGACTAGCATCATCTCCAATGCTCAACTCGTTGTGACTGATTTCGTCAAATGAACTGGTTTCTTCATCTCCACTGCTGTCATCTTGACTGAGGTATGGCTCAAGGAGCCTTCTGACAGTTTTAGTGACAAAAGTACCCACAAGAAAACCCAGACCTAGAAACATTATGCTGAGAGAATTTGTCTCAATTTGTGAAACTCGGGGTAAATAAAAACTGTTCTTTCCGTGATCGAACAGTCCTGTTTGGTTTGGTTTGGTCTTGATATTGCCAATATCTAGATCAAGTTGATGTCGTTAATGTGATACACGTGTGTGTGTCTGTGTGAGTGGTGTGGAAAAGGAGATTAGCAACCAAATGCTTTAGGTCCTTAAAACTATTCCATTTATCTGGAATTCCTCCTTTGATATGGTTCCTTTGAATCAGCTGTGACGTCATAATGTTCTGGAATGGAACGGGTTTCTGTGCAGCGTCATCCCAGAGAAGCACGCGCAGCTGGGGGAGGGGAGGAGGAGACGTTACCGGGGCAACCGCTCCTCCTCCCCCGCGGTCACATCAACATGAGTAAACACAGCGAGGACGTAAAGGAGGACGAGTCACCGTGATGACGTGTACTAGTCTCACTTATCCCACTTGTTAGCAACCACCTCTTTAAAGACACATAAAGGCTTAAAAAATCCCGAGTGGGGTATTTATTGATGTATTTTATATGGTTGAGCAGAACGTTAAAATCTCTAAGCGTGTTTTAACCACAGACCTTATTTTAGGCATCTAATTTAAAACCCATTAAAAAAAACCCATTGACTTCCAGACGAGGGAACCGGAAGTGCTAATATGCTGTCATTTCCGGTGTGCACGCCCCACTCTGACGCAGAAAACAATTTATTTTAATATATATAATGTCATTAAATTTGTTTTAAAACAATTACATATACATACTGTGATGTGCTGTACATGTTTGGTGATTGCGTCTTGATATAATAAATAATAATAAAACAGTATTGGTTGTCATGTTTACGCGGGAGGTGAAAGGTTACAATCAAAATGGCGGCTCACACTGGAGCCGCGAACACACCGCTACCAGCAGCCGGACAGTGAGGCTTTATCTGCATGTTTTCATCCACGGCGACCGCAGCAAGCACTGTATGGATATATTATCTGTTATACAACACCGACTGCTAATTACGGCCGACTTTTATTGATGGATACGTCCGCTGTGGTTGCGATAGAAACACCGTAACCTGCAGCAACCTCCGATAATAGAGCGTTCACTACAGAGTCCTCCGTTACTATCGTTACAGTGCTGCTTGTCTGTGCATCGTTAACGGTACATCGAGCTCACGTTGTTGTTAGTGTCGCTTACTTCTTCTACTTGTTGCACTGTGAGCTTGCTGGATGTTGAACTAGCAGCACACAGCTGCAGAGCAGGAAGCATCACGGAGCTGTGTTATGTTGAAACCTCAGTCAAACAACAACTACAAGACCCGAGGATGAACAGGAAGAAGGATAAAGGATTTGAGAGCCCTCGCCCTTTTAAATTATAAGTATTTATTTGTAATACAATAATATTTGCATAAAGTACACGCAGTAACGTTACTTAAAGTACACGTATATCTAATCATGTTCACATCTCATACTGACATTGTTCTCCTGTCGTTGCTTTTACGACCCACCAGGTGGTGTGCATCAACAACATCAACTTCCAGAGGAAGTCTGTCATTGTGAGTACTGAAGTTACACTACACCACACTACACTAGATACCAAGAACACTCTCTGTAACAGAGCTGCACGATCATGGCCAAAATTATAATCAGGATTATTTTGATCAATATTGTACAATATCACGAATATTCATTGATTTTAGGGACAAAATATTTTTATTGCACTTTCACATTTAAAGGGACTGTTTGGAAGAATCAGAAATGCTTGTTAACAGCGACACCTGTGGCCGTTAAGTCAATGAAAGTCAGCGTCGGGCTTGCGCTTGTGCTCGCTCTAAATAGACATGAACGAGCATCGCTCAAAACAGTGAGGCGACACACGTCGGCTAAAACCACAATATCACTCTATATTTCACCTGCTTGGCAGTAATGTTAGCTGACCAGACGAAGGTCTCTCCATGAATCAGTGCTGATCCTAGTGTTGGCTTTTCCTGCTTCAGCCTCCTGACCGCGGTCGGAGGGAACGGGAGACACCGGCACCCGGTCGGAGATGATAACGTTTCTCGGTGCGGAGCCCCGTCACTTAACAAGACATGGGAAACCTCTTTTGGTCTGGAGGAGCTGCAGCATTTATTTCTGCACAAACGACCACGGTACATTCACTAGATATTCTCAGAGCTACGAAGTTTTCTGCAGTGTGTAGTGTGCGGCATGCACGTGAGAGCGGAGCGAAAGAGCGAGAACGAGCGCGGTGTGTGAGTGAAGGCAAGCAGGCAGAGGAGCAGAGTACAGCAGAGACTCCGGCCCTGGAAACCAAAACTATGGTCTCCCCCGCGTCCTCCGACCGCGGCCAACACTGTTTTGCAAGACGGGCTTCACTAGATATAACTTTGCGGTTTTGGTGCTTCCATGTAGTTTGTGTTGGAGTCTTGTCTGAACAGCGTAGCCACACACGAGCACGCATGGGACACCGACCCGGATTGATTTATACGTGTAAGAAGTTACAAACAGTCCCTTTAAATAAACAGAGCACTGCTTTCTACGTTTCTGCTAATGTACAAATATTAGCATCAAAATAAGACCGGTCCTTATTCAGTGCATCTCCTGGACGCAAAATGAAAATGTACCAAAACTTTTGGGCTTGGGAGTTGTTTACATCTTAGAACTTTAACTCTTTCACAATGTGTTTTCACTCCATCAAAGTTAATCGGAATGTTTTGGTTGCCTAAAAATGTCTTATTCAACGATCGGTTGTTCTTAGCTCCACCCTCTCGTGTCACTTCTGGTTGCAAAAAAACCAAGATAGAGATGGCCAAAAACTAAGATGGGGACGGAATTGAATTGAATTAGTCCAGTATAGAGGAAAAAACAAGAATCTTCAGGTCACTGGATGACAAAAAGCAAGATGGCAACGACCAAGAGCCAAAATGGCGACAGCCAAAATGCCCAACTAGATCCTTCAAAACAGTAGTCCACAAACCAATGGGTGGCGTCACGGTGACTACGTCCACTTATTATACACAGTCTATGGCCTTGACAGCTCCCCAAAAGTGAAGCCAAAACGGAGCACGCATTTTAAACATCGCTGTCGAACATGTTCATTTATTTGTGGGAAGCCAAAATCGTGATCGCGATTAACATTCGATTAATTGTGCAGCCCTGCTCTGCAGTCTAATTTGTTCAGTCATTCTGCTATGGTTAGACAGATAACATCGGCTAATATTAAATCGAGCTGTATCCTATCTCTTGTAATATTATAGTGGACTGTAAGAGATAACTGCTTGACAATTTAGTGTTCCCTCTTTTTGTCCACGTGACGTTACACCTATTTACACATAACACTCCTTCAATCAGGGAGAATTATGAACTGCAATTAAAAACAATTCCTTACTCTATTAAAAACCTATTACACTGAGAATTCAGGTTTATTAAATAATGATTCATAATTTGTATTTGCTAGATATTATGTAGGCGTTATTGTTTTACAACCCTACAGAGGTATGTGAAGTCAGGATGACTTTGCTGCTGTCATAAAGCCAGCACAGATACTGGTGTTTGGAACATTTTTGGGTGATCAGACCCTTTTATGCAGTTCATGTTGGGGTTCTACTCCACTATTACACTACTGATGACAGTTGTAGTCTGTTTTCTCTAACGTCTTCCTCTCTTTTACATCCCTCAGGGCTACGTTGAGCTGACCATTTTCCCCACAGTGGTCAACCTGAACAGGATCAAACTTAACAGTAAACAATGCCGCATCTACAGGGTGCGAGTCAACGAACTCGAGGCCCCGTTCATTTACAATGACCCCACGCTGGAGGTGTGCCACCATGAGTCCAAGCAGTGAGTATATCCATGTGCTGATGTTAACGACATTAAGCCGGGTTTCCACCAAAAGTGCCTGGAACTTTTAGTCCCTGGAACTACTTTTCAGGGACTAAAAGGTTCCTTTAATAATAATAATATTTTTTTGTGTGTGTCTACGTAGGAGGAACCTCAACTATTTCTCCAGTGCCTACACGGCAGCAGTGAGTGCTGTGGACCCTGATGCAGGACATGGGGAGCTGGTCATCAAAGTTCCCTCTGAGCTCTGGAAACAAGGAGATGGTAAGACGTAGGGGTGGGGGAAAAAAAATCAATTCACTTATGTGATTTATGTACTTACGATTGAAATAGATTTTTTAATGCCAGAATCAATATATTTGCTTCAAATGAGTCAATGTGGAGGTAGAAGGAAGGTACCGCTTTTATTGTTGTAGTCAGAGTAACGTGACGTCATATCCGTTCTGTATCCGTCAACCAAAACAAACCGCAGCGAGTAGAAAACAGCGGAGGGTCTGCGTGGATACGACCTGCACTCTCACATGTTAAATCCAAAGTGGTAAACACTACACATCCAGTAAAGTATGGAAACACTTTGGGTTTCACACATTGCAGGAAAAGCAGAGCTAGATGTCATGACTAAAGCTGCATGCTAACTCTGTCATGGACAGGAAACGTTATCGTATTGTGGTAACGTGCAGTCAAGCCGGCCGTCACTCTCATCTCCGTGGTCAAATGGGCCGACGCTACAACTGTAGCTCACTCATATACTGACATTTATGTTAAATGCATTCAAACGGCCCCGATGGAGCTGATCATGGATGTATAAAGAGAACGGAGCTGACGGGAGAGCTAGAGACGACCTTGGAGAAGTTAGAGGAAGTATACACGTGTGACTAGGTCCGGTTTTCAAAATAAGGTGTTAACAAAGGGAACTGTATATACAAAATATATATATGTAAATAAGATTGATTGGATTATATTCCCCAGAAGTATAAAGCATTACATGTCCCTTAGAAATTAAAAAGAAAATACCACTAATTTGTGAGGGAAATGTCTTTATTCTTTGATCTTTGGGTTGCTGGAACAAATGTAATAAATAATTCCTGACAATGACTGATATAGTTGACTTCAGGACATCTCTGACTACATACATGCTGAAAATCAAACATTTTTACTGGATTAATTTAGAGATTTTCCAAAGTAAAAGTCCCTAGAAGTGTATGATTCAACTTTTGCCCATGGTCTAGTGTTAAAAAAGTCAACAAAAATCACAGTAAGTCATAATATTGACATAAAGGCAACTGAAAATGTAAAAAGTCATACAGAGTTATTTTGGATCATTTACTATTTAAAATGCAGGATTCAAAAATGTGTTTTTGCCAAACCAAGACTAACGTAATCTACAGCCCTTTTTAAAATCCCAACATCTTCACCAGATTGTTATAAGAGATAAAATTTCATAATCAAAATTCATTGCCTGATAGCTTGTAATTGACATGGTCACATGAGGTAGATTACCAGATTTCCCTGGAATAAGTGAAATCTTTTCCACTCTTGGATTATTGACAGAAAAGGAACTGTAACATCATGACTGATACATAATTGTTTCTGTGTTTTGCGTCTCCAGATTTAAAAGTTTTAAAGGTGTACATAGAGTTTTCCCTGGATCAGCCAAAAGGAGGTCTCCACTTCGTTGTTCCTGATGTGGAAGGCAGCATGGCAGAGAGAGGAGCTCACGTCTTCTCCTTTGGATACCAGAACTCCACCAGGTCTAGTAACAATGACTAACCATGATTTACAGTAGCTGAGTCAAATAACAACTAGGGCTGTTAGTTGATTCCCACATCCTGCTCAGAGGACGGCTCGTTGTGATTTAAATGAGCTTGTAGCTCGTTGTCTACCTTACTGCAGTTTGAAAGATCCATCGTTGGTGTTTTAACAAAATTTCATTTCTAAGTTATTGATCCAGGAAGTTCAAATCTGTCAATATTTTTCCAACTTTAGTGAACTAGTTCAGTTCTGCATTACTCTTCCACGATGAAAAAGTGAATAAACTCTTCATCCATAGAAGGGAAATGGATATGTTTACCAGTATTATTTTGGCCTGCGGTACACACATTCACCAGTGGGTGTTAATTATCTCCTCATTATTTAGGATTACTGATACTAGATTTCGTGCTGACTCGCTCATAGTGACACACACGTCTAGCAGCACCAAGATCTGTACGAATAATGACCTAAAACACAAGATGGCAGCAGCGCCGTGATGACGTCAGATTTCATTCCATATTCTCAGAGTTTCATTCAATATATTCAGGATTTCATTCAATATTCTCAAATTTCACATTATATATGTATAATAATTTCCTGAACAGCATGC
>CAKAOH010020002.1:0-10095 GCA_916701665.1 Sebastiscus tertius
CTAACAAGATTAGTCCAGTAAAATGTTGCAGCTGGAGTAGAAACCATGTTGTCCTGAAGGCTCTTATCCTGGAGAGAGAGTTCAGACCTCTATTCACAGACTAACAGACTTCAGCTAACAGAGCCTGAACTGGGTCAGAGGTCAGAGGTCAGAGAGGGGTTAGCATCACAAAGCTAAAGCTACTAGCTTAGCTCTGTCTCTCTGTGTTTACCTGAGGTGGCTGTGTCCCCCCAGAACCCGGAGGCACAGCCGATCCGGACCGGGTCTGTCCCAGCAGAACTGGAGTAGCACCTGGTTCTGGTTCTGGTTCTGGTTCTGGTTCTGTCGTCATGTGATGAACTTGATGAGTTAATGTGTAACAACCTGAAGTTAAAACGCGGACTGACGCACTGACGGAGGAAATACATCTTTAAGACAAGTATTTATTACTGCAAAAGAAAAGAACAGAGAGGAGAAGAGAGGAGAAGAGAGGAGAAGAAGAGAGGAGAAGAAGAGAGGAGGAGAGATGACAGGAGGGTGAATCTACTGCTAGAGTTCAAGGTGCGCTCTGGTCCATCCATAAAAACAGTCCGACAGGAAATACGTCACTGAAGGCTTCCGCCCATCCGGGGTCTCACATCCTCTACTGTCCTCTAAGAAAAACACTAATACCACCTTAAATACTCCGTTATAGTAAAAACACTAATACCACACTGTAGAAATACTCTATTAAAGTAAAAGTACTAATAAAATGTAATAAAATGTTATAATGTGTGCAACAATAAAGTGTTCATAAATACTTAGTTACTAAAGTAATCGGGATGTAATTGTCATCGTCTCAATAAAGAATTTATAAACTAATTATTTCATATTACACAAAATAATGATAATATAACATAAATTATGGCATTACTACCAATTATTATTAATAAAATTATCTATAATACCAAAGTAGAAAGTAACATGAAAAGAAATTGCTCAAAGTAAATTACAAGTACCTCAGATTTGTACTTGAGTAAATGTACTTAGTTTCACCTTTCCGTTTATAAGCAGATAATTAAATATCTGGGCAATAAATAAAGTCATAATTGATATAACTTTATATAATATAATACATGTGTTTATGGTTAATAGATGTCATCAGTTGAGGTGAAGCTCTGCGGTTGTTGTTGGTCATTAATGAGAACAGAGAGGAGATCAGTCAGTCAGTGATGCAGGTGGCCGGTCCTCTGATGCAAAGCAGCCGTCCTGCAGCCTAATGGGGGGTTTTGAATACCCTGTAATCGTATCTGTGTGTGTGTGTACTAGTACTGTTTATGACACGCTGGTTTGCATCGGAGGAATCTGTCCACTGATCTACCTGAAGACTCAGGTGAATCGCAGCTTTTAAATATTTAAATCTCATTTATTAAATAAAATAAGTCTTTAAATAAAAGCGAGTTATTAAAAAAATATTCGACGAGTATTTTTCTGCAAGTTTACATCTCGTCTATTTTAGTTTTCTTACCCTGATCTTAACTTTTAACTTTTTGTTTCCTAAACCTAACTAGCAATTAAAATATATATATATTTCATAGTTATTTTTAAATGTATGTATTTATTTATGTAATAATGCATTTATATATTTATTTCTTCATGCTTTTCCCTGTTTGTATTTCACCCCTGATTTATTTCTGCATTCTGTAAAAAAGGCTTTTGGAGAAATGATCCGACGTGTTATTATTATGATTTTAGTTATACATGAGCAAATCTAATGTTGACAACCTCAGAGCAGACAACTGTGATCTCTGGGTTGGGAACCACTGAATTAAACCTTTGCAAAAGAAGAGGAGACAATGAGGTGTCTTCTGTTTGTCTTCAGTCTCTTGTTGTCCGGTGAGGATGAACTCGTCCTCCTCTCAGAACTCCTCTGAGGAGGTCCAGTGGAACCCGTGCCCCTCGTCTCCTCACGGAGTCCGGATCTTCTTCGCCGTGGAGGCCATCAACCTCGTGGTGCGTTGTTCGAGTTCATTCTTCTTTTGTTAGTTGATACTAATTATTAGTTTGATCTGATATATTGTATCATAGCAGATAAGAGACGATAACAATTACATTCTGATTACATTAGTAAACTATGAACAGTTTATTGTTGTACACATTATAACATTTTATATACTATATTAAGTATTTGTTAGTGATTACCAAATGATTTGTAAACCTTTAAGAAATTATTTGTAAAACATCTATAAACATTACATAGATAGATGAACCAGAAACCAATTATTAACCATTGACAAAGTATTAATTATCAAAATAATGTTTATAGATGCTTTACAAAGTATTTATTAACCATTTAATAAGGTATAGAAATATCTAGCTATGTAATATTTATTGTTGTTTTGTTGTGTTTTAATAATTTCTTATATATATATATATATATAATTTATATAAATATAGATATCAAATGTTGTAATGTGTGCAACAATAAACTGTTAAATTAACATAAATTATAGCATTACTAATAATTAGTAAACATTATTAATTATCATTTCATTGTTTGTTAACAGTAAAATATTATTAACTAAGTTTAATTAACTATTAATTTACCATTAAAAGTGCCGTGCTAACTTTTGAACTTTTACCTCTAGTTCGGCCTACCAGCGAACGCCTGGACAGTCTGGTTGATCGGCCACAGCTCTCAGTCCATCAAAGCCTCGGAGGTAAACACTGTAACCAGCTAACGTTCAGATTAGCAGCTCAAATTTCTATGTATATTTCTTATACAATAATAGCAATTCATTCCTTTAAAGAGCAGCTTCAGTTCGTGAAATAGTCACAAAATTTAATCTATTTGATTCGTGTACATAGACATTTATTTTCCTTTTTTCAAGACGCTCAGCACGACTTTCAACAACGGATTTTTCATGCTTTTTCCAATGAATGTTCAGCAACACATGACGCACATGTCAATTTGTCTTTTCAAAATAAAACTACTTAGTTAGGTTTAGGAAACGATGGTGGTTTGGGTTAAAGTAACTCCAGAAGTGCTGTAACTTACGTACCGATGTTACGTGAAAAAAAAAAAGAAATCAACCTTGACTTCTGGCCTCACACGGGGCACCAATTGTGGCCTCCTGGTGAAAGTCCTGTGTTTTTCGACCCACCCTTCCACCCCGACCTCCTCCCTATGTGGCGTTTGCCGCTCTTTATATTTCCTGGTTTACAAATACGTGGATTTTATACAAATTGATTTTGTGTTGACCATCATGAAAAAAAAGTGCATTTCATGTCTTGTACTTGAATCAATACATTAAATTTTGTGACTATTTCATGAACTGCTGTGCGACTGGGCTGTAGTACACTATGAGTATTAACAACTTTAGTTTTATAACACTACAGAGTGTGTCCGGAGGACATTATCAGTTCTTAAAGATATCTTGTTCACCTTAAAACGCCCTGAAGTTTAGTTTCCGAACATCAACAGTGATGATAAGATGTAAGCAATAATGATATACGATGTTTTTTGTCTGTTGTGTTGTAGGTGTTTACTCTGAACCTGGCGTTACTGGAGTGTGTCTACATCTTGCTCTCGTTCCTGCGACCGCTCAACTACTACTTCATCAAAAGTGCCTCTCTGTATACATTCAACACCTTCTTCTACGGTCTGCTCAGTGCAGGTAAACACTTCCTCTGTAGAGTTTGAGTTCTTCCAACAGTCGTTAAAACCTCCAAAGCCCAATGGACCCAGTACCGGGTCGAAGCGGGTCATACGTATTCTTACCATTCAAAAGAGACCAGATATATGCATATAGACCTTCTGGTTGAGGAGCTGGTCCTGATTTGTTTATTTTCAGAGGGAAAGGACTAGAAGGAATAATATTGACTTAACTGTGTTTCCCTCCGCAGGACGACCTCTGTTTCAGGCGTGTGTGTGTGTGGAGAGGTACCTGGGAGTAGTTCATCCTGTCACCTACCTGAGGTCTGACATAGAATAAACACTCATTCACTGGCTATATGAGGGCTCCTCCACTAAACTCTCCTCCCATGTGTCTCTCAGACGCAGCTCCATGAGGACTCGTCTCTTTGCCCTCCCTCTGGTTTGGACGTTGACTTTCTTCTTCTGCGTTTGTAATGTCTTGAAGTTGGTCCTCGCCTTCCCGATCCTCTTCCTGCTGCTGTTGCTGCTGCAGGGTTTCTGCTGCGTCCGCATCCTGCAGGTCAGTCCGGAGAAACCACATCACTGCTGCGTGAAAGCTGTTGTTTCACACGTTGAACTTCACTAACACTCGAGACCTTTTAAAAGTTTAGAAGTGTTACAATTCAGGATGTCAATCAACATCAGACATTCATACATATTTTCATATTCCGTTGCTTATCTCAACATAAAAACTGTAATGGTCTTTCTTTAATAGACTGAACAATTGATAAAAAATATGATTATTGCCCAACCCCTTAACACACCGACGGCCCTGCCGCTAGTCGGTCTTCAGCGGTTGTAGCGGGCTCCGTTTTAAAGCTAGAGTGAAGATAGTGGTATCATATGAAACTAGAAAACCTAAAGAATCCATTGGTACCAACTATGTCATACTAGCTATATGTACAAGCAATATGTGTACTTCATACTGTATCTGTGTGTCTATTTATATCTCTGATTCGCCAATATGCTGATGACATACCCCTAATATTCGGGAATATCGCAAAATAACGCTATGAAGTTGTGCTAAATTTTGGTCATTGTACATTTTGAACAGATAAAAAAATGTGCAATTAATCACTATTAACTATGAGCCCTAATATATAAATATAAACACCTGAAAACCACATATACTTACATAGTATGAATTCATTCAGGTTCTGCGTCAGCCCGGTCCAGGTGATGGCAGCAAACAGGATGTTGATCCAGCCAAGAAAAAGGCCTTCATCACAGTTCTGGTCGTACAGGTAAATTAACAACTATTATACAGTATATATTCTTGGGAATTATTCATATCTCTGTCAACACAGACTTCCAGTCTTCAAGGTCAGTGTGTTTGCAGGTGATGATGGTGTTGAACTACCTGCCTATGGTGCTGGTGGTGCCACTGAGAGGTCGGCTGTCCCGGCACGTTTACCTGTGTCAGCTGTTTCCTGCTTCTCTCTCCTTCTCCGTGTTCGGCAGCTTCGTCCAGCCCCTCATGTACCTGCTAAGGAGGGGGAAGTCACCCAACAACAGCTAACCTCACGACCTCACGACCTTGTAGACAGTCACTTGATCTGTTTAGTCTCAACGTCTTGATATGTAATCTACAGAAGCTAAAATACATTGATATTAAGTGATATTATTGTCAGAACATTCTGCTGGAACAACAGCGGCTCTTGGAAAATTAAAATGAATAAAGATAATAATAACTTCAGTGGTTTGGCATCATGCAAACAAGCTGCCTATCTCCCTCCCACCAAGACAAAACCAACACAAACACCGACAGTCGGTCATCATCACCAGGACACCCGTTCACACCAGACAACTTACTGCTGGACATTAATAGATATCTGAAATAAATACTGCGCACCAGGTGGGTCTGTATTACTTTCTTTAAAATGGATTAATAACATTTAGATTAAGGCGACGGAACATTTTGATTTACAGAATACAGAAAAACGACTACGATGAATTAGGTCAACTATATTTCAATTTCATGTTTAGCTAACAGAGAAAAGAAAAACTAAACTTAAAGTCAGACAAGTTGTGTTCACTGTGTAGATATTAGCATGTTTTTACATATCAAATAATTTTTTCTGAGAGTATCATATATCCGTTTTTCTTTTCTGGTGAATGCACATCAATATACAAGATCAGTTCCAAGGATTAACAGTCTTTAAATTGATATTGACAGCCCTATTAGATGGATATTAGAGCTGTCAATCGATTAAAATATTTAAGGGCGATTAATCACATAATTGTCCATAGTTAATTGCGATTAATTGCAAATACATTTTTTCTCTGTTCAAAACGTACTTTAAAGAGAGATTTGTCAACAACGACATTTTAGATGCTAGCGTTAGCCTCCAGTCTTTCCTTTGTTTAGCGTCCAGCTAACACCGTGACGTCATTGTGACGTCGGCACTAAAACCAACCACCCTCAGGCCACTGTTGTAGAATTGATTCTTTAATTGCATAATTCTGAGGTCTTGATATCTCCTCTTCAGGCTTTCATCCATCAAACATGTCGGTCAACTCCTCCTCCAACGCCTCCCTGCAATCTCATCGCTGCTCCTCAAACTCCTTAATCTATCCCAACATCTTTCACTGCCCGGAGGGCAACGTTAGCTCCTCCATCTTCATCTCCTTCACCTTCACCAACCTCTTCCTCCTCCTCCCGCTCTACATCCTCATCCTCTGGATGGGGTTCCGACGATGGAGGCGCCGGGGCTCCGTTACCGTGGGAACAACGAGCCACTCGGACGTCATCACCTACCACATGGTCACTTTAGAGGTGATGGGCGTGTTAGGAACGGTCTTCTACTGCGTCGCCATCTTCACGTGTAGTTTGGAAATTATGTTGGTTGGGTATTTTTTGATTATCATTACGTACCCTGGACAGACTTTCTTTCACTGCCTGACCTGCATGGAGCGTTACCTGGCCGTCGCTCACCCCATCACCTACCTGATCCTGAGGAAGGCCGGCGGGGTGAAGGTCAGGAACATCGCCGTTGGTTGTGTTTGGCTGCTGTGCGTCGGAGTGACAGGTCTAACAGTCCTGTACTTCCCTTACTTCCCCATCGTTCTCATTTCTGTCACGTTATCCCTCAGCTTAATCGTCGTCTCTTTCTGCAGCGTTTCTGCTCTCCGCGTTCTGATTCGCCTCGGGCTGGGGAAGGTGGGCGGGGACAGAGTGGACCAATCAAAGCAGAGGGCTTTCCACACCATCATGGCCATAATGGGAACACTGATGTTGAGGTTCTGTGGGTTACTGGTTAGCAATTTCATGTTCAATGTGCAGACAGGAATTGGAAGAAGTGAATGTATGGTGATAATGTTTTCGTTCTGGCTCTGTCTGCCGAGCAGCCTCATTCTACCTCTGCTGTTCCTGCACAGAGCCGGGAAACTGGCGTGTTCTAGATGATATGTTTTTGTGCTTTGGCTAGGTTTAGGCAACAAAACTACTTAGTTAGGTTTAGGAAAAGATCTCGGTTTGGGTTAAAATAACTCTGTAAGTGCTGTAACTTAAGTACGGAAGTTACGTGACAAATAAATCAACGTTGACTTCTGGCTTCACACGGGACACCAATAGTGTCTCCTGGTGAAAGTCTGGTGTTTTTAGACCCACCCATCCACTCCTCCCTACATTGCTCCACTAGCTCACCTGTTCGCTCACGCCATCACACACATTCGCCACCGCTTCACCACTCTCTTCCCATGTAAACACACTCTACGCTCTGGCTCTGCTATTCGCCAAATGACCCTACGCTGCTCATATAACAACTGGCTCTGGTCATTCTGTTGTTGTTCAACACATTCCTACATGAGGGCAGGAGATCAGATTTAACCAGGTGTTCATTGTTGCTTATGCAAAAATGCAAAAGCCTCCCAGTTCTGTTTATTTTCCACATGTTCCAGACACACCTCTCCCAGCTATACATGTTCTGACAGGACAGCAACGTATGGCAGTCTGCGGAGAAACAGGAAATGGACACAGCTTCATCAAGTTGGAGAAAACAGATAACGGAAAAGGTTTGTCTCTTTTAATGTGCATTAATATTTATTTCTAGTAGTTTAAATAAATATCTGATAGTCAATGTCAAGCCTATTTCTATGAATAAATGCTCCTTTTTATGATCTAAAGGCAATCAACTAATGCTAATGACGTTAACTGATGGTGAGGTGAAATCGATGTTTTCAGACTTTGGTCTGTGAAAAGTAGTAATTAATGAATTTATTGTCGTCTTCAGAGGCTGAGAGTTTAATATTCAATAGTTATTTTTATAACAGTAAAACTTTTGGAGGGTATTTCTTCATTGTGACTTTGTGACTAACTAATGGGCCTCATGCAAGAATATTTTAGTACTTTTATCCGTAATATCTGTTCCAAGTCAGATTCACCAAAACGTCATCTGGTGATCACGTGTTTACTGACAAAGTAAATGCAAAGAGGCGAATAGATGCGAATTCGCGCCAAAGGGACGCAAATGGCGCGAACGGCGCCATCACGCGAAATATGCGGCATTTGTAGTTGAAATATTTCAACTCGAGTGAGAAAGAACTCCATTCAGAAAACAAGCGTTTTACAAGTTGTCTGTTTGTCGTCATGGTAACAGACCTGACAAAACATCAATTCACACTTTTTACTGATCAGCATCATTATGGAGTTGTTTCGTCATCATTTTGATCCGTTTATTGATTTTAAATCACAGCACAATCTGTTTATTTTGGGTTCATACGACTACGTAGCGATGTGTGGCTGCTAGATACAGTCGGTGCAATAACACTGTATGTGAATACAGCTCACCGTCGGGTGACGTCATGAACCCAGACACGTTTCCTGGTTGGTTTCCTGACATATCTGGGACTTCACCAACATGTACAAAGCAGCAGCAGTGGTTATTTCTTCCATGGTTGATGGAGGAAATGGAGGAAAGAGAAGTTGTTGGTATCTAAAATTCGCTTCGCTCTTGGTGTGAACGCAGCTTCAGTACGAGAAAACTGGTGAATGCTTCAAATTCCGGGTGAATCGTTCGTACGTGGATTAATTATCTGTTCTCATGAGTGGTTCCAACATGAGGCCTAGTAACTTCTGAGCATCACTGTTGGATGCTCGGCCACCATCAGTTGCATGTTGTTCCATATTTTGCCTCCTTACTCTTCTCTCTTCCACAGGCCATGTCCGTCAACTCTTCATCCTCCCTCAATGCCACCTTTGCCCATTTATTATACGTAGATTGCCTGACATACATGGACAGCGTTGCCATCTACATCACGTACACCTTCGCCAACCTCCTCTTCGTTGTCCCTCTCTACATCCTCATCCTCTACATGGGTTTCCAACGATGGAGGCGTCAGCAGACAACGAGCCACTCTGACCTCTTCACCTACCACATGGTCACGATGGAGGTTTTTTGTGTTCTCGGATCATTCATGTTTTGTTTGGGCAATTTCACCCTCAGTGACACGCTGCTACAGTTGGGGTTGTATTTATACGGCATTATTTTCCCTGGACAGACTGTGTTTCACCTCCTCACCTGTGTGGAGCGCTACCTGGCGGTTGTTCACCCCATCACCTACATACGCCTGCGAGAGACGGGAGGGGTCCGGATCAGAAACATCAGCATCTTGTGTGCTTGGCTGCTGTGCTTTGGATGGATGGGGATAACAAAACTGCACTTCCCTGATTTTCCCACCACCCCATTAATCTGCATGTTGGTCGTCTCGGTAGTTGTTATATCTTTCTGCTGTTTTTCTGTTCTCCGTGTTCTGAACCATCCGGGACCAGGGGAGGGGGGCCGGGACAAGGAGCGGGTCGACCAATCGAAGCAGAGAGCTTTCCACATCATCGCGGCCATAATGGGAGCTCTGCTGTTGAGGTTTGTCGGGCTCGTGTTCTGTTTTGGTTTGTCCTACTTGAAGTCGATTACTACAGAGGATTTGTGTCTGTTGCTGGATTCAGGAATCTGTATGACTGTGCCCAGCAGTCTGGTTCTGCCTCTGCTGTTTCTGCACAAGACGGGAAAACTGGCATGTTGTTGCCACAAAACTGAATCAGGATAAGAAGTCAAGTGTAAAAACGCAAAATCTTACAAAGTATATTTGTCTAATTACGAGTCAAAATATCTCATAACCCTTAATATAAGACATAACCACCTAACAAGTGACATTTCAGTGAGATATAATGGTAATGGTGTTAATGGTATTCACTTTGTCTGTAAGCTACCTAGTACAGGTACATTTAGGTAACTGTATATTTATATTTAGGTTACTGTATATTTATTGTTAGGTTGTTCTATGTTCATATTTGGGTTGTTGTATGTTTATATTTAGGGCTGCACGGTGGTGCAGTGGTTAGCACTGGCGCCTCACAGCTAGAGGGTTGCAGGTTCGAATCTGACTTGGGGCCCTTCTGTGTGGAGTTTGCATGTTCTCCCCGTGTTAGCGTGGGTTTTCTC
>CAKAOH010020003.1:0-11867 GCA_916701665.1 Sebastiscus tertius
CTTGCAACATACACACACGCGCGTGAGTCTTTATCACGACCCGACACTTGGGCTCAGGCTGGTAATCAGAGCAGCGAGCTCTCTCCTCCTCCCCCCCCACTCCCCCTCCGCCCCCCGTCTCCCCCTTTCCACTGAGGGAAGAGGCGCATTCTAATCTCAACTGTTGCATATCTAATACTAATTGGAATCCTGCAACTGGGTCACTCTCATTGTTTTTCAAGTATTGTCAAGTCGGGGTTGGGGGGTGTGGGGGGAGGAATTGGGGGGGGCATATGAAACAGAAATTACACCCCTTACACCCCTCGCTCCCACCACCCTCCACCCACACCACCACCATCCCCTCTTTAGCTGGAGCGCCCTTGATTGGATCCTCTCGCTCACTCATGTGTGTGTGTGTGTCTGAGACAGCGAGAGAGGAAGACACGAAGATCAAAGAAAACAGACGTGTTTTCCTCGTAAAACAGACGCCAACACACACACACACACACACGCACACACACACGCACACACACACACACACACTCACGCACCTGCTTTTTCTGGTGCCCACTGTCTGACCCCCGACCCTGCCTGGTCTCAGAAGGGTGAAGGCCGGTGCTGCCCAGACTACCCAGGTGCAGAGCGGCCATAAGGTTGTGTTGTGTCTGAGCTGTGAGCGGTGGTGTTCAGGAGTGACGTGGCCATTAGTGAAAAACAAAGATGATCTTTTGCAGAAAAAAAACAAATGTGGTTGTTTCATCATCAAATGAGATTGAGACATTTAGACATTTAGACTGAAGCTGCTGAAAGACTAGATTTTGTTCAGACAATCCGTAATACGTTTCCTAAAAAACAATTCCCTTAAGTGGGAAAAGCGTTTCAAGCTGATTTTAGACACTGGAAAATATAGAATCAATCCAGTGAAGATGCAGAAACATATTGTGAAATAACCTTTATAGAAGAGTAAAAGTATATATGACACTAAGTATGTAACCAGTAAAACTGCATATCCTTCATGGGATATATTTTATTTCAAATTTGTAATAAATGAAAGGGGTACTTTGGCAATTTCATTGCACTTCTGTACAGTTTGGGAAGACACACAATTGAAGCAGATGCAGAGATATCTGGATTTTTATTATGTAGTATTCAAAAACACTGGATCCTAGATTTAGCATAATGTAACCAGTTTGTAATGCAAGATTTCTTTTAAAAAAATGTAGTCTCCAAATCCAAACTAATGTTGCCTTGATGACATCATCAGGTTTATTTACTCAGACTTAACAAAGCTGGTATATTGTTTGTAGCGGTGACAGGTCACTAGGAGCAGCTGATCAAAGAAATATGCTGATTTTGAGAATTATTAACTCCTTTAATCACACATACAAAACTCTGATTGGCTCTATCCACCTGGGGAAACAGACGGGATTTAACATCAGTCAAATTCATCTAAATGAAATACGAAACCACTGTACACTAAGTGCAAGTAGTCGAGGTGGGTGAATATGGTGAAGTTGGTTTGAATTTGGCTGCACAAGTCTTAAGAAAAATGCATTTTCAAAAACTAAAGACATGCTGGAGGAGTTTCTTCCCTCAGGCCATCCGGGTCCTGAACCAGTGACACTTATCCATAAGTCATACTCACATAATTCACAACTCACCATTATAACCTGCCATACATTGTATATGATATACTGTATGTACCGGTTATATTGTTTACATTTTCTGAAGCTCATCCATGGTTCCATTGTTTCACTCTTTCATTTCTTTGAAACGTATGGTTATACTGTTTTATTTATTATTTAAATATTTATATTATATTTATTAAATATTTTATTTTGTAGTATTTAAACTTTTTCTATTTTTTTTAGTTGCTATCTGGAGCTTTCACTACACATCTCGTCCTCATTCCCAGGGCATCAAATACTGACATTTTGTCAGTTCCCCTCGGCGTCTGATACCGGCACACAAGGCACCCTTTAACGTCTGTATGAGATGCACCAGGCTTTCAAGTAACTCCAAAGTAAACCCATCCGCGGCAATATTATAGATGCCCTGAGCAACTGCTCCGGAAGTCAGGTGACGTAATACATAAAGAGCATCAAAGTCCACATAGGGAGGAGGATGGGGTGGATGGAGTCAAACAAACACTTTCACCCAGGAAACTGCTGTTGAGTCCTGTGTGAAACCAGAAGTTAACGCTGACTTATTTTAAGTTACGTGAGTATGTTATGCAAAGTACTTAACTCATGCCACATACGTAACGTAGGCTACACAACTGAAGTTACATAACAAACGTACTTATTTAATCCCAAAAAACATTCTTTTACTAAACCTAACCAAGTAGTCTTGTTGCCTAAACCTAAGTGATGCCAAGGGGTCCTGACCAAGTGTCCATGTGTGACGAGTTGGAAATGAGATTGGGTTTCTCTACACTGTAAAAAATGTGTAAAATAACAGAAATTTTCCGGCAGTAAGGACGCCAGAAAATGTCTGTTAAAAAACGGAAAAATACTGTCCGTTAATTAACATAAATAAACTGTAAAAAACCAGTAATTATCTTTATATAATTAGCCTTAATTACTGTAATTTCACAAGAAATATTTTACTTTTAAAATATATTTATTGTTAGAATAGTCATACACCGTAAATCTAAGACCATTTACATATAAATCATAAATGAAACATGTAATTTTACATTGCAAAAGCCTAAATTTACATTAACTCTCAGAAGTTTTGCAAAAAAATCTGTATTTTTACAAGACGTATTTTTAGAATTCCATGAAATCCTTTTCTTCTAACATAAATTAATTGTTAAAATAGAGTGATAAACATCTAAAAAACATAATAATTATCTTTAAAAATGATCAAGAAAAGCTTAAATACAGATAATTACGATTGTGATTACAACAAATACTATAAATCTAAGACCATTTACATATAAATCACAAATGAAACATGTAATTTTTAAAAAAAAATTCTCTCATTTTGAAATACAGACAAAATGTAAAATTTCTTGAACATTTTTTTTTTTACAGTGTACACATTGCACTGTGTATGTGACAAATAAACCTCATTTGATTTGAGTTCATTTGTAAACACACACGGTTATGAAAAATCGCTAAAAACAAGGGAATGTGTGGTTCTGGTATAGCTGCAGTGTGTCTCGCTGTGCCCTCTGTGGCCTGGAAACCTGGTGGTTTCTTCCCTGTGGCCACTGCCAGCCTCCATAAATATGGAAACTGCAAGGGATTCAGGAGCTGCTGCCTGTTCTGCTGTGTATCCATTGACATGTTGCTTGTCAACTGAGGGGTCAGTATACCTGAGGGCAGCAAAATCATTTAAGCAAAAGGAGAAAAAAAAAATGCTGATTTCTAATATGCTAAAGTATTCTCATGCTTATCATCTGTACTGTAAAAACCCTTTCCTTTAAAATTATTGATGCTTGCAGCCTGCAGGCTGTCTCCGATGATTAATCGAGTGAAAAAGTCACAGTTGGCTGTTCTGTACCTGGGTCCCCGTACCCGAGAGCTGGGAGTAGGAAACCCTTTTGTTTTAAGGGGGTGTGGGACGATATGCTTGCAGTAAAACAGATAATCCACATCCACTAGAAGTCTCCATTCTCCTTGACAGAGGGATAATGCTCTGTGCCTGCTGTTATATCTACTGCCATCTTCTCTCTCAGATGTGATCGATGCTGCGGCTCACGCTTGCCATTTAACAGATATACACCATTAACTGTACCATGGCATCCAAATCTAACCGGAGGTGCTTTCCAAAGGCCAGTAAGTAAATTGAAATGTCTTTCTAAAGCTTGATCTTTAGTGGCCTTTAAATAGAAGAGAAATATCACAGCAGAGAGAGAGAGAGAGAGAGAGAGAGAGAAGAGAGAGAGAGAGAGAGATGGAGTAGAGGAGAAGTCAGGAGGAGATAGTAAGAGCAGGAAGTGAGAGGGCTGTCATTTTCACTGAAGTCTGTGCAGGAAACAATATATTCAGAGTACGAAAGGAAGAAGTTGTGCAAGAGATTGAGATGATCACACAGACTGCTTTAGAGCGTCATCCTCCATTAAAGGTGAATCAATATTACAATAATCAATCATCATCAATACGGCAAACATCAATTTAAAGACATAATGCAAATACAGTGTCGCACCTGTATTTTTTTCATGGGAGCTTCAGTTTTTCTGAACTGCTGTGGTGGATGCTGATCAGTCTTAGTAAACCGGTGGAACGCAGGAAACTAACACACGTCTTTTTTTTTCAGAAAAACTGACTGAAAGAAATGCTGGATGAGGAATTGCTGTAACAGAAGAGTTACAGCAGCAGTGGAACAGAGGCTATATGTCATGTTTCTATTTCGTATCAAACAGAAGATGATTTCTGGATAGCTGTACGGGAGTATGTATGTGATCATTTCAAATACACATACAGCATAATCAAATGTGAGTGTTTTTAACAGCAGCGTCAGGGGTGTCACTTCGTCAAGGTTGATAAAACCAGCTTCGCCCTCATGTAAAGAGTTTCTACACTGAGAGATATTTGTCTCCTAGGAAGTGCCTTTATTTACTTGTATTGCCAAATAGATTTTTTTTGCAAAGAAATGTATAACTGCTGCTTGGATTATATTAACTGGCAACTCTTTTTCAAGTAAAGGTATAGTGCTACTACGCTGTATGTTTTTGTACCGCATGCAAGTCACTCAAAGTGGAGTGGATTGTTAACCCAGTCACCAGAAAAAATGTTTGGCATTGTACGTTTCTGCAAACTACGGAAACGTTAAATGTTGGCGATTTTGAACCAAAAGACGTTTCATACATAACGTTTCGTATCAGCCTCGTATCACGCTTGCAGAAAAGCGCAATGCCACGTGGTTAACGATGTGAAACGATTGGTTAAGGTTAGAGAAAGACGTCATGGTTTGTGTTTAAATGATAACGTCACAGCGTAACGTAACAACCGCAACAACGTAAGTAGCATAAATAAATAACAACCCCCCTTAGCTGACTTTCTTACGCAACGTTACGTAACAAGCAAACAACGTTACATAACGAGCGTAAAGTCAACTTTTACTTTTGGTTTCACCCGTGACACAAACATCGGTATCCTGAGTGAAAGTCCTGCCTTTGTTTAACCCATGCAACACCCCTCCCGGCACCAGCCACCCACCCACGCTTAGGCCCTGTTCAGACCTGGTATCAACATGCGTGCTGAGTGATCCGAACACAAGTGGACAGCTTTAAGTACATCTGTTCACACCTGGCATTAGAATGCGTCTCCACATGCGTCTTGAGTGGGCCACTTGTGATCTGATCTCACTATATGCAAATAAACACATAGTAAACACACGGCTAATACAGCAGACATTGTGACGTAACATTACATGAATGTCAGTAGTAATATCCTACATATTTGTGAATTTGGGTACATCTTATTAACATTTAATAACATGTGGTCTGAAAGATCCGATCTCAATGCGTCCTCAGCGCGTCTAGAGTGCATTCAGACCTGTATTTAGAGCTGTCCACTTGTGATTCGATCACTGAGGACGCATGTTAATACCAGGTCTGAACAGGGCGTTAGTGGACTGCCTCGCTTGCTATACTCATTATTATACCATAAAACTTTCAATAACGATAGTATATCAAGCTACCGTCACTTGCACATGAAAATGATCTTTATCTAACCTCAACCAAGTGCTGCCTAAACATAACCATAAAAACATGAACCATGCTTTAGTGGATATGGTATTGCAAAACATATGGAAAACATACAAAATACATTGTTGGCAAACATTTTACTGATCAACATTTTGCCACTTGCCAGGTATACGCTAATTAATAATGTTGCCTTATGTTAAAATAGAATGTAATCTGAATACGATCTAAATGTTTTAGAGGCTTTGTCAAACAATGACATTTCGGAGAAACATTGAATATATCGTATTAACATTTCTATACACTTTTATATACACGCACATACATTGTTGGCAAAATTTAAATGAAGGTTGGAACGAGGGCTGAACATTAAAATGATATACAGCTCCAGGCTTTACGTAGTCTCTCTCAAGGAGCTTCAGAAGTTGTGCAGTAAATCTGCGGCTGTGCTCGAGTCCCCACATAACTCACTCACTCAGTGAGATATATTAGGCTGCAGCTGATGGACGAACATTGAGATTTCAGACAGATGAATCCCTCTGAGATTTCACTTCCTCTGTCTCCTGTTCTCAACTTGGAGTTGTTTTCTGCCATTTTCTTAAATTATTCTACTTTCATTCCTTTCTTGTGCTCCCTCCTTCATAATGTATTAACTGACTGTAGTTTACTTACTGGAAATATATCGATGTCTCAAATGACACAATGTTGATTTGGTTCATGTCTTCCTTTTCCTATCATGCAAATAAAACTGATTTGGATTCAAATCAAACTCTCTTGCTGTTTTTTTTGTCTCTCTCTCTCTCTCTCTGTTTCTCCCAACGTCTCTCTTCCCTCTCTCTTTCTTGCTGTGAGAGAGGAGAAGAACCAATGGGCCCTATCGGCCCCTGAAGACCAGCGCCGTCCCCCCATCGTTCACCCAACCTCATTAACTCGAGCCCCTACACACTCCCTGTTAGTCACAATTCAGAAAGCATACAGTTCAGAAAGCATACACTACACACACACACACACACACACACACACACACACACACACACACACGCACAGAGCAATTAAAAATGCAACCTTGCATATTTGCGTGGCATTTATGTTCTACGGCACAGTAATATTGACGCTCTAACTGGCTGCTGTAGAAGAATCCTGAGATATTTGCAAACAGACGGACACATTGGATCCCTGGACCTCCTGTCTGTAATATTTCGTCCCACAGACTCATACGGGAATCCTTTTTGATTTAGCGCAGAATAATAAACTTCAGAAATGATCACAATTAGAGAATGTAAAAGCCTATTGTAATAAGGTTTTTGTAACACTACTATAATGAATTAAATTATCATGAAATTACCTATTTTGTCATTTTGCGAGTGGACCCAGTGGACTCCTCCTCAAGGACCCCCGGCATGTCCCCAGACCCCACTTTGAGAACCATTGTCCTAACATTAGCCGGCTGTGTGGCTCCCAGGGACAAAATCTCCTGAAAAGGATGATTATACTGTCACCAGTGTGTGTGCGTGTGTGTGTGTGTGTGTGTGTGTGTGTGTTTGGAGAAACCCTGCTTCATCTGTACCAGCATCACCACAGCAGGGACTCTGAGAATCCACTAGATGGCAGTGTTGTGTGTTACAGCCTGCACAGGTCTGCACAGGACTGTGTGAAGTATACTGCACAACTAAAGTATGTGCACAAACCTACAAATAATTATTCATACGGTCCATAGTTAAGAGAGTCACAATTAAAAACAGAGCCATCCATTTATGATAAATATAATGAAATGAGCTGAACAAAGATGAATCTGAATCCTCCAGCAGTCTGCTCCGACTACCAAGTATACAGCCCTTCTACAGCAATCACATCAAGTCCTGCAACTAAACATTGTTTTTTATTATCGCTTGATCTAATGATTATTTCCTCGATTAATCGTTTGGTATGAAATGTCAGAACGTTTTATTTATACACCACTTCCACTGCTGGAACTCCTACGCCAAAGAACTCAACATGGATCATGACTGGGATCATTTTAAACTCATGTGGAAAGATTTTTAAAGAGGGATCAGACACTGATGATCATATTTCTATCGTACTACTGTTTGTGTGTGTTGTTTTGGATCTATTTTCTTGTTGAGTTGTGTGTTTTTGTGTAAAGGCCCATCTAGGGACATGCACTGCAAACTAGCTTAGGCCATAAATGCTGTAGCATGTGTAATTTGTCTATTCTATGTAATTGTTCCTAAAAAATAAACATTAATAAAATGCATTTAATAAAAAAAAAGAAAAAAGGAAAAGACAAAAAGAAGCTTGACTGCAAGTTTTTTTTTTTTAAAAATCCTCAAACTATATTTGGACTTTTTCGCTATTTATTTTACTAAATTTCTTTAAAATATCTGTGACTTAAACCAATATACAAAATTATTTTTATTTGTACTTTCAAGCAAATCTTGCTACCGATCTTGCCACGTGAATGATGTTTTCTCAAGCTTTGTGTAGACTGATGTGAGTAAATATGAAGAAATAAATGCAGAATACCCAACTAAGAAAATAACAGAGCACTGTAGCAGTGAATTATTCTATAGAGAGCTTAAGTAATTTAGTTCTCAGGTTCTGCAGGTCACATCAGTCGCTGTGCCATTCTGAGCATTCATCTCTACTGAAAAGAAACTAGTCCATGAGTCTCACTCTGACACAATAAAACTTGCTTCTAAAGCACAGGATACTACTGTAATATTTCTTCATGGCCAGATTAACCCCTCTATTAACCTCCCTGGGAAATGCATAGTTTTTACTATGCTTGAATACTACCTCTGTGTGGTATAATTAAATACATTAATACGGGAATATGCAACATGTAGCACAAAACGGAAATACCAAAGGTCTCAAAACTAGATCATGTTGACATAGATATCGGTGGTAAATAAGAACATGTTCTCAAGTACTGTACTTAAGTACACATTTTGAGGTAAGTGTACTTGACTTGACTATTTCCATTTTATATTATTTAATATTTCTCCTCCAATATTTTATTTGTAAATTTTGTACACTATATTTATCTGGTTACTTTGCAGATTAAGATTTATAAAACATGTGACCAGTTTATGAAATATATTATATTGTTATGGAACACATAACAGATAGGAATTTAACATTAGCACCACCTTAAGCTACAACTTTAAAATGCTGCTTACATGTTAATGCATCAGTAAATTGTATATTATCATATAGCACTTTACTAAAACACTTACACATACTGTTGTATTTCAGTAAAACATTTGATGAGGAACATTTACTTGTAATAAAGTATTCTTGCAGTGTGATATTGCTAAATGATAAATACAAACTGTGTGATCATAAAAAAATGTTGTTGTAAAATAAGTACTCAGAAGAAGTACTAAAAATTAGCTCCAACTCACAACATTAAAATGTAAGTAAAATGCTGCGTACACAAGTAATAATACTAAAACAATATGAGTAATAATGCTAACAATATATATATGTGTGTGTGTGTTAGTGTGTGTGTGCATTAAGAGTAGTATTCATTTTCATATGTACGTAAGTGAAGTAAAATAAAAGATTCAAAGTATTTTCATCAGAATGTACTCAAGGGCCCGAGGGGCTTTTGCAAATTGGTAATTGAAGTAAATTATTCAGATTAAAACTTTGCAGTATTCTTGTTCCAAATGAGACTACTGTTTAGAGATAAATTGGTCTGATATGTGGATCAAACATATTGTCCTATGTGGTTGAAGAGAACAACAACAGAACTGAGCTCGTGTTGAAACGCTGTCTAAATGGGAGTTCACTTTATTAACACCTATGATTGTGAAAAAGGGAATGATGAGAGAGAGAGAGAGAGAGAGAGAGAGAGAGAGAGAGAGAGAGAGAGAGAGAGAGAGGGCATGCAGCAAAGAGAAAAGAAGAGTTGCCTCCAGAGGATTCTGTTCTCATTAGGCTCTTACTCCATTTATTAATAGCCAGTCATTGGGGTTGCAGGGAAATTTCCGTTGCCTGCCACTATGCATGTAGGAGTGATTTTTCTTTCACTCAATTGGCTTACCGTTGCACTATTCGGTCTGAATGTGTGTGTGTGTGTGTGTGTGTGTTTTTTTTAAAGCGATCGCCCTCTCTCTTTTGTTTCTCTCTCCTTCTCTCTGTCATGCACACTTCAATGGAAAGCTGTCAAAGTTATTGGGAAAGTAAGACTGGTGTACAAGCTGATAAAAATGTCCTGCTATTGGTTGTCAGACCTATCAATACAGCCGTGTGTGTCTGTGTGTGTGGATGGAGCTAGATTTTCTCTCTGCTAGCTCGTTTAGTGTGTTTTATGGGGGCTGGAGAAATCAGATGGTTTCATGTTGTCACCCTTAATTTGTCTTTTTTTTTTCCTCCCATTGTTTAATCCTATAAATTAAAGGATAAAGACCTTTACACACCGGGTGGCGTGATGAATAAATGACAAAAAAAATGCAAAATACTCTCCTTTAAATATTATATGTCTCGGACTTTTATTGTGAAAGGTAAGAATGGAAGGAGTGGATCTGGTCTGTGTAGAGTTATAAAGTTTGCCATCATGGTTCAGACTATATGGAGCCTCTGTGTTGTTGTTTCATAAATACAGGTGCAACTCAACTCATGTACACATGTGATTGGTTGACTTTATTTGCGGTGCGAAAACTCAGAAAAAAATCAAAGTATGTCCCTTTTTCGCAATTTGTAATATTCATGTTCTGTGTGTGTATGTAATCTGTAGTCTGTATGTGTATGTAAAAATATTCATGACAAAAACAACAGTTCAAAAAAATCCATTGACGTGCGAATGAATCGCACGAAAAAAAACATTATCATCAATATTATCATATGTGTATTATTAACATGATATCAATATTTCTTTTTATATTAAATATCAAAGTTATTGTCAATACCAGTATATCGCGACACCCCTATAGTATTAGCAAGCTATAGCTTGAGACTGAGAGGCGTTGGCGTGTTCACAGCTGGCTAGCGTGTTAGCGGTTTGCTCGCCAGCTACAGTAGTAGAACCTGTGATTAAACATTGTGTCACCACGTTCCTAGTGCCAATTATTTTGTGAAAATATGAACTTCATTGTGCAGTGTGAGCGGGACTTCTCTACCCTGTTCTACGTGACTCTCAGCTCCATCCATTTCGGATGAAGACATAAATCTTTAAAAACAGCTCATATAGGCTATAGTTTCTTCTTTTTTGTGTTTTAAAAGGCTCAGTTATAGTCATTGTAGTTTTTTAAAACAAACGTTAGGCCTATACTCAAACAGTAGGAAATAGTTTAGAATCCCCGACAGGGCGAAGCTGGTGGACCCCGATGGGAACGACCCGCTAGCTGTACATTATCCCGCTTATTACACTGCTACTTACTGAAGAAATCAATAATTTGACACAAAACGGTCCATAGCAATGGTCTGTTATACATAGCAACGGTCTGTAATACAGAAATTACAGACTGCAGAATGCCGTGATTGACCAATCAGAATCGAGTATTCAACATAGCCGTGTAATAATACACATTTAATGCACTAGTAACTATTTATGGCACCAGGGGAGTATACTGTATGTGGGATTCACTGGCACAAAAAAATAAGGTTTGAATTCCTTGTAATCTTGGTAGGATTGACGTTCCGTTCATTCGCTGTTCCTCCACTCACCTGGCTTGCCAGTTTTCTCCATTTTGCATTAGCAAAGAGATCAACAATAGCCTATCGTTCACAAAAGGCACAACCTGTTATACACTGAGATTTTAAATTGGAAGAAGTCATTAAAGATTGAATATGTATTTTACCGTTCCATTCGAACAGTAGTTATGTATAATAGGAACATGTCACCCAGTGTTCTTAATAGTTTTTGGACAACAATGCTCTATGGCACAGAGGAAGAAGATATATCAGGCTTTGATACTTTATTCTTTTACTTTATTGACATGACTGATTATGGCAAATTATGGAAATAAGAACACTTTAGTTTTCGATTATTTACCACACAATATAGATTATGATGACTTAAAACAACATTACATTTGAGAATACAGTAGGTAGTAGTAAGGCCAAAGACTGAAGCCAGTGTGTGTGTGTGTGTGTGTGTGTGTGTGTGTGTGTGTGTGTGTGTGTGTGTGTGTGTGTGTGTGTGTGTGTACAGGGACATTTAAATGAACAAGATTTACAGTAATCTGCACTCTGACTCACGTACCATAAAAGACAAGTTGTGTTATAT
>CAKAOH010020005.1:0-15002 GCA_916701665.1 Sebastiscus tertius
TTTATTGTCAATACTGTATATACTGCTCCTATTTTTATACTTCCTTCTATTTAAATGGTTCATATTTTGTTACACTTTGTTTAGCTCTTTTTTACTGTATTAGCTGATGCATCTTGTTTTTTGCACTATCCCCTTTGCTAAAATATAGATAATGTCTAAAGTTTATTATAGAAACACATTTTTTTTAAAGTAATGGCCATCAGGATGATCTAGGCTTTTTTTTTTTTTAATTAATATCTTTGTTGTTGTTGAGTTGTTAAATAATGTGCTTGAATAAATGTACCTAGTTATAACTGTATTGTGGAAGACATTATGGTGTCCTGCGGTATAATTCCCCCATCCTGTAGTACCACTAGTATCCGACCCACAGGGGGGGGCGCTCGACTATGAAGATAACACCGGAAGTGACGCATGCAGCTTTGTGAAAAAGACGGACTGGCTGATGGAGACATTTTAAAATAAACACACAGCTAACGGCTAACGGCTAACAGGGAGCTCCGCTGAGGTGCGAGCGCACTGCGCCAAAAGCACGTTAAAATTACTACAAGTTAGTAAAGAAAGTAAAGTATATTTAACAGTCCACGCATCGTCAATCAAAGAGGCTACAAAATACCGAAGATGTTGAAAAGTCTGCCACTGGGAGAAGAAGAATAGAAATAACCGCCGCGGTAAGTTGTAAACTAGCTTAGCCGATTTAAACATGCTAATGTGGCTAACTGCTTTGACTGAGCCGTTAGCCGTTAGCAAGGCCTATTGAAGGAGGATGGGACACACGTCATAGCTGTGGGGGTATTGCGCATGCGCAGTAGAATCTTATCTGCAGCTGAGTTGCACTCCGCTTTACCCCATACCCAAGACAAGTGTCCCATCCTCCTTCTATAGGCCTTGGCTAGCTGACGTTAGCTAGCTGACATTATCCTGCTTGTGACGCCCCTGGGTGGCTAGATCTAGATACGGCTTTCCATTTATAGGATCTTGTGAAGCAGCTGTTCTGCAACCTGAACATTTACCCATGACTTGTCGCCTTCTTGTCGCCAAGTTTTTGCAGAAGAGTGTAAGGTTATGACCGAGGTTAGCTTCACTACGCAGCTACAAAAGTAGTGTCTGGATCCTGGAGCCTGTGTTAGCTTCAGCTAGCTGGCCACAGACACAACTAACTATGAATTCAGTCACCTATTAATGTCTCATAGTGCACACACTTGGTTTAATGTGTCTAACAGACCTTTATTAAATCATTATAAGGCTGTTTTTAGACGTAAAAGTAGAATAAAAATCTAAATATTCATTGCTCTTAGAAGCTAAGCTTAATGGTAATTTCTTACCAGCTAATGTTAATTTCTGGCCAAATTGTTGCATCAATTTTAATGCGATTATTTATTGTTTTTTTTGCCATGTGAACACTCCAGTAGTTATGCAACATGTTAACACTACAAAATGCACAGAATAACTTAAAAACAGCGTTTTATGTGACTTTGTAAAGGAGGGAAAATAGTTTGAATATGCCAGCATTGTTTACCATTAATCAATGTCTCATAATGCACATACTTGGTTTAATGTTGCTGAGGAGGTTTAACATTATTATCATTATTAGGCTGTTTTGAAATGTAAAAGTAGAATAAAAATCAAAATAAATGTAACATTCATTGCTCTTAGAAGCTAGCTTAATGGTCATTTCTGGCCAAATTGTTGCATAAAATCTAATGCGATTATTTATTGTTTCTTGCTATGTGAACAGTCCAGTAGTTATGCAACATGTTAACATAGTGCAAAATGCACAGAATAATTTCAAAACAGTTTTAAGTTTTATTGGAGTTTATAAAGGAGCGAAAATACTTTGAATATGCTAGCATTGTTTACCATTAAGATAAGATAAGATGAACCTTTATTAATCCCTGGAGGGAAGTTCAGGTGTCAAAGCAGAAACATCAGCAAACAGGGTGAAACACAGCAGAGGTAAAGGTATATAAAAATTATAAAAACAATAATAGAGATATAAAAGATACAGAGTGAATGGGTGAACATAGTCTGTACAGTCCGTCAATAAATAAATGTAGTTTGTACATATTGTGTATTGCTATGTGAACAGTCCAGTAGTTGTGCAACATGTTAACACAGTACAAAATACACAGAATAAGTTTAAAACAGCGAGTTTGTAAAGGAGGGAAAATAGGCTAGCTAGTTTACCATTATAGTTGAACAGGCGATCTACATGTTAAAATAGAAATATTTCATTTTGGGGGCATTGTGATAATAATTCTGAATGCCTATGCTGTCAGACATAAAGCCTCTTGCACAAATGCACAGATTTCAGACTGTGAATCAGTGATGTGTTTTTCTTCCAGCAGGTGAGCTCCTGTCCAGGCACATTGGTCCATGTTTGTTGGACCTTTGGGCTGTGGGCTCAACTAGCATGAAGATGGCTGACTCAGACAAGGCAGAGGAATTTGTGGATGCTGAGTGCCCCCCAGAGTGCCTTGATGAAGCACAATCAGCCACCGCCGATGAGCATCTGAAAACAGAGACCACCACCAGTACCAGCTCACCACCGAGGGAAAAGGAGGCAGACAGCCCCTTGAACACAGAGGGAGAGCAGAGTCTCCTCTCCATGCCATGCCTGATGAAGGAGCTCCGCCGAGACTCCCCAGAGTCCCAGCATGCCTCTACAGGGAGTGACAAGCCTGCATCTCGTCATATCTATGAGAGTGACTCCTCAAACCCCTGCATGCTTTCCCCATCATCCAGCGGCCACCTTGCTGACTCAGACACACTCTCCTCAGGGGAAGACGGTGCTGCTCCTCCCATAGGAAAAGAGGAAGACGGCGACATGGAAGCTGCAAATGATGCTGGGCAGGCAGCAGGAAGGCAATCATCTGCTACGGCTGCAGGGGGGAGGAAGTCTCGGCGGTCACGCTCGGAGAGCGAGATGCCGCCCAATGCAATGGCTGCAAAGAAAAACCGCTGCCAGCCCGCCTTGGTAGCAGCAGGAGGGCAGGAAAAACAAACCAATGGCAAGCTGGCAAAAGTGAAAGGTCACCGGAGCCAGAAACACAAGGAGCGAATGCGTTTGCTGAGGCAAAAACGGGAGGCAGCAGCAAGGAAGAAGTACAACCTGCTGCAGGACAGCAGTACGAGTGACAGCGAGCTCACGTGCGACTCCAGCACCAGCTCCTCTGAGGACGACGACGATGACACTTCAGGAGGTAGCAAGACAATCAAGACAGATATTTCAGGTAACATCCAGTGTTCACAACACATGCTTATAGCACAGTACTACTACCAGTGTGTAGTAGTACAGGGTTACAGTAGCAGCCACTTAGATATCCAATGTAAAACATTGCATCACATAGTGATAGAAAAACATATAGGCCTACAGTGTATGACAATCAAAGATGACTATCCATCAGAGTCAAACACATTGCCACATATAGTAAGAACATGTAATGGGGCTGTACAAAGCATTTACAATATCAGATCAGTACAGGCACTGCTTTGTTTGTGTTTTTATCAATCACTTTCTTTTTTCTTTTTTATTTCCTCACTCATCATCTCTCTTCATTCACCTTGTTTTTAGATACATAGACTGTGTGTTTAGGAGGGCCTATGGCCAATCAGTTGTAGTAATATAATATATGTTTTATTAGAACTTTGTCTCATTGTTTGCATGCTGTGGAAGTCTAGTGAACATTCTTCAACTCATGGAGTGATAATGTTAATCTAACCTATATTGCGAGCTCTGCAATTCAACCAGTGAGCCATTTATATCCTCAGCCTTTGCTGTAAATAGACAATGAATGGTGTATGATCACACTGCTGTTAGTCTGAGTTGCAAGACTCTGCAGTTACTGTTCAGCGTTGACGTGCTGGTAGAAATCTAGCATCTTATATATGCAAATTTAGACTCAAAATCATCTTTAAATGTGCCATTTTGATAGAATGCTTGAAATGAAAATTTAAATTTAAAGACGTATATTTAGTGAATGTCTATAGCACCCAAAGACTAGGCATTTAGTGCTTTTCTGCAGCTTTTGAATATTCCCTAAGGCACACCAAGCCGACATCAAAGAACTCGCGGCGATGAAGGCCGACTGTTGCGTCGCCTCACGTCGCCTTCAACATGATGAATCGGCCATAAATCCTTAGACACGGGCAGACTAGAGTTGACAGTGCGGAAGACATTGCAAAAATTAGGCCGACAGACGCTCACCGACGGCCCCAAACTGTCCGATGGCCGACCGTCGGCTTGGTGTGTCAGGACCTTTAAGATTACAAGAAATTCAAAACAACAAACTTTCCTTAAAAATATAAGCACTGTTACATAGGTCTATAATACACGTCACTCTGTCTACACAAGAGGCTTTTCAGAATTGCAAACAGGTGGTTCTCCTCTCTATAATGGGTACTGTAGCACTTTTTGATATGTCACATAGCTCTTGTGCCATCGACTAGAACATATTAATGCATATAAAGCTCTGACTGAGGATGGCTGTATGCTGAAATCTAAGAAGTGTGTAATACAAATATACACTGACAGTATTGTCTGCCAATTGGCCCATGTTTGTTCCTTTAGTTAATCTAATGTTTCCTGATGATTGGAGAACTCTCTTGGGTGAGTTGAGTTCTCCATAAGTAGCTACTAGCTGGGTGGTATTTATTTACAGGCCTGCTGCTTCTGTTGGAAGTCACTCCATTTACTTTAGGCTGATCTGTTCACTGTGATTGCATTTCCTAGAATATAATATTTTGGGTTGGTTCTGATAGACAGTTTTTCTTTTCTGTTAAATTCAGAATTAGCTGGTGGTGTGTCAAGGTTTTTAGTTTAATACATTGTTGTTTAGATCACTTAGTGTGTTTCCAGAGTGGAACTAGTTAATCTAGTCTTAGATTTGATTCCAGGAGCACTGTAGGGGTATTATACAAAGTGCCTATCTTGGCTGGTACTAACTCTGCTGCATATTTTACAAAGATGATCGAGGTTTTAGCTGAAAATATAGTTAGACATAACTGTTGCCCTTCATCATAGGTTTGTAATGAATTTGCCTCAAATGGGTGTTTACCTCAAAGTCTCTCCAGGTAACACATTTTCCAAACCACGGTCACTGAATCAGTCGCCCGAAACATCCAGTTATCTCCCTCTAGGGATCCGTACTACATGAACTGTTTTCAACCATTTTTACATCCCGCACACAGATTTGAGTGCTTCAACTGCATGATGTAGTCCATCAGCATGAAAGAGTCGATCTGCACGTAACCAAAAACCAAACTGTCATTTTCTCTTTAATACAAAAGTCCACCTCCGAAGCATGAACGTGCTACTGTATTTTCTTATGGCTTGGCCTCAATGTCTTTAAAGCTGGCTTCAGACGTGCATCGGAGAGATCCAGAGTGGGCGCCCAGATTCATGGGCTGCTGGACACCAGTTCGTGGGACAGGAACGGCATCGGCAGCGTTCTGGAGGAGGCCATGACGCGATTTGCCGTGATGCAGCGCCAGACCGAGGAGCGCTTCCGCATCTGGATGGAAAAGCTTGCACACCTCGACTCGGACAACGACTCGTCCAAACGCTCAAGTGATGCCGTAGAGGGGCAGCAGCATGCCTCCCAGGGGGTACGCCCGTCCCCGCCCAGTTCCTTTTTGCCATCGTCAGAGTCCTCTGAGACTATGGCTGCCTACATGTTGGCACGAGAGAACAATAGTCTCACCTCCACCCCTATGAACAACAACAACATCCTACCTGATGTGGCCACTCAGAATGGAAATCTAGGTGTTCCAGACCCCGGTCTCTTGAATGTTTAGATTTCACTTTCTACATACTCTGAGCTTACCAAGTGTAGAACTAGTTGATGCAGAACGCATGGCAATGGGTATTAATAGGTAAATGATGCGAGGTCACTAAACGGATACACCATCAACAGCAGCTGGGCCTGAGCTGGTCATTTGAACACGACTCTGTGCTGACCTGAGGCCCAGCGCATCTGCTGGCACTGAATCACTGTGAGATTTGACATTCAGAATAATTCAACTCGCCCGTTTGATTTCTGCAGCATCTGTGACACGGACACGGGGCATATCTCAAGAGTCGGGACTCTTATTGTATTGCTTATCCTATGGCTCGTTTGTTTATGTGTACCAGCCGTACACAAACACAGAGAAGCTGATTATGTCATTCACACAGTAACAGACTGTGCATTACAGCACCTGGACAGCCATCAGGACAGTGCCAGGTGGGGTGCTGCTGCTTAATAGCATGTGCCTTGTCATTCTGACTTCATGCTGGGAATGATAGCTAGATCATCATAGTACTATTTCTTTAGAAATTAGGTTCAACTAGGGCTGCAACTAACAATTATTTTCATTGTCGATTAATCTGATTATTTTCTTGATTAATCGATTAGTTGTTTTGGTTTAGAAAATGTCAGAAAATGGTGAAAAATGTCAATCAGTGTTTCCCAAAGCCCAGGATGACGTCCTCAAATGTCTTGTTTTGTCCGCAACTCAAAGATATTCAGTTTACTGTCATAGAGGAGTAAAGAAACCAGAAAATATTCACATTTAAGAAACTGGAATCAGAGAATGTCTCTGAAAAAAAATCACTCAAACCGATTAATCGACTATCAAAATAATTGGCGATTGATTTAATAGTTGACAACTAATCGATTAATTGTTGCAGCTCTAGTTTCAACACTCTACATTACCCTTCTTTCTCCTGAACTATGTTTTTTAAAAAAAAATCTTGTGGCAACCTTTATTTTGGTGGTATAGCTTTACTAACATCAAAACATTTACATAACACTATAGATTTGCCTATAAATATAAACACAATATACTAACCCACACGATTTCTTGCTTTTTAAAATCCTATGATTAGATTAGATTAGATGTGTTTACATTTTGTAATTTGCCTCTCTGTTACATTTGCTGCTATTGCTGCCTTTGTGCAGTAACAAGAAACTAGTGAGGGAGGAGTGACTCCCAATGTTTATTTTTAGTATCCTATGTATAGATTATGGACATCATATAAGGCATGGGTTCCTATGTTGTGGCTATTAGCTGCGACGTCAAGGGCCTCAAATCTTCATTCGTATAATATGCTGCCTTCAAATGAAAACTTGTGAGCTTGTGTTTACAACAGGGGAAGTCGTGTACGCAGTGTGCTTGCCGTTCAAGTGGTTAAGTTGTGAGAACACCGCTGCTAAGCAACTGCAATATTAACGTGACTGTTGGCATCTAGAAAGCCACAGAGGCTAACAATTAGCAGGCTAGCAAGTGGGTAACATAATGCAGGAAATGCAAAGGCATAATGAGAGAGGAGAAAGATGAGGCTGTTGGCAATATCAACATTTTCCTCAGACATATTATATAATTACAAAGAAAAACAATATACGACTAAAATTACAATATATTAACTTATTATGTACTGAAAAATTAACTTCCATGGCCTCCGCCATTTCTGACAACGTCAACAAACACGTCGCAACTCGTGAACTCGGAGCTTTCAGACACTTTTGACTTGCGAGGTCGTGAATACCACAAGAGAGGGGCGTTCATATGGACTCCTCTCGTGAACACGGTAAACATGACCACATTTGAAGGCACCAAAAGTAAAAAATTTTATTTGCACTGGTCTGCCAGCTTGGCCTGTGTCTCCACAAGGCACCGCCGCGTGTTCCCGCAGCTTGACTTTAAACTGAAAGAAACCCATGCGTCACACTAACAAATATACCGCAGTAGTCCAGCTGCAGTATGGTGCATGGCAATGTTTACTGATTTCCTAAAAACGGACTGATCTGAGTGATCAAGTGGCCTTCTCTGGTTCAGATCCTGTGGTCTTTGAGGTGAAAGCACTCCTCCTTAACCCTCTTCTCACTTTTACTGACGTAGAAGACCATTATGTCACAGTTCTCAACACTGTCTAACCATCACAGACATTGATGAAGGAATCTTTGGCCTAATCATATTTATAGTTATGATGAGTTAAAAAAAACAAAAAAAAACAAAAACATTTTCTGTATGTGTATATGTCGCCCCTATGACTGATGAAGCTGGAGGCATCGTTTCCCCACCTGTTTGCATGTGGTTATATTAGTATATAGAATGTGCAAGGCCAAATTAGTTTTCATCAGCAGCATGTGTGCAAGGTATAGCTTTGCTTATGCTGATAAATGGTGACTGACGGAACATTTTTATCTATTTAGTTGTTTTTCTCTTGTTGGCCTAATGGTTTTGTTTCAAATTGTGTGGTGTTTTTGGTGCATAATTACTTACATTTGGGTTTAAATGAATCCAACAACTGCTGTCCTGCTTTTGTTAAAACTGAAAATTACCCTTTAAAATCAACTGTTTTTGTCAAACATGGTAAAGGGAGCCAAACTGTGTGCATTAAAAACAAACACTAAAGGACAGTCCATTGTTTACCAAAGAGACTCTCCTGGTTTACATTAGTCCTTTTTCTATCTTTAATACACGGCCTTTACATCGGCAAGTCCTCGGTTTCTCTGGTAACCCTGGTACCTGCCTGTTTCAGCCCAATCAGCTATTCATAGGCTCTCATAGTACATGCTGTCCAGACGAAAACCCCTCACACACACCCACAGATATGTCTGGATGATAGCAGTGTGTGTGTGTGTGTGTGTGTGTGTGTGTGCGTGTCTCTCTCCCAGGGACTCCTTTTACAGGGTAGAACAAAGATACATGTCCCCGCTCTTCCTCACAGAGTTATTCTTCTGTTGTCTGGCTGTTATTATCCCACTACATTTCATTCACTGAGTAAGATCATTTTGAAGTGTTTTGTAATGACTGTATTCTTGTGTAGTTTTTATGTGAATGGCTGTTATTTTAAAAGCAATAAATGGAGAGAAAAAGAAATGCTAAAGGTTTATTTATTTATTTACTCACAGGGTATTATCTTGTGTATATTGTAGACGCACGCTGCAGCTAGCAGGACTACGGATGCAGTGTCCAGTCTCAAACAAATCCTACGATTCCAAAGCATGATTTGAATAATGAAGTGTTTTCTTTGTGTTCCGCAGACGGGCTTCCAGTAGTGGGTCACTATGATATTTCAGACACTGATTCTAACCAGGAGAGTATGAGTGTGGATACAGTCCGGCCCACGGTGATAAAGCATGAGCTAAAAACACACAGAGGCCAGGATATGGCAGCTCACTCTGGGTGTATAAGAGCTCTGTGCTCTATCTCAGGTCAGTTACAAACCCGCTGAATCCAAACTGATAATTTCCACTCCTCTCAGTGAAGACAGGACAGTTAGAGGCATGGGTGGCAACTTGCTATGTGGGGAAATGGTCTTATTAATCGCAGCAAGATGCCTTTTTATTTTTGGAAGTACTGCCTTCATCCCACACACCACTGGCTTGCAATGGGTGCTATAAAACTCTCTCGCTGCCTTGCTTCAAGACAAAAGACCCTTTACGACTGACTAGCCGACATTGTCAAAAATATAAAGTCCACAGTTTCTGTTTTGTCCCAGTGTGTGTCGCTCCATGCTATCCAGTCAGCTTTTCAAAACACACAGACTGAGTGTCAGATTCATCACTGTCTTTTTCTTCTTGTCTGTGTCAAAGCAGCTGCGGTCTTTATGTGTCAGCGAGGCCTGCAGCTCTCTACCGCTCTGGGTCCTCCTCACAATGTGTGACTCTGTTCCTCTTCATTTGTTTCAGGCCACGTGGAGGCAGCGCTGTCGCACAAGGAAAGTTCTCAACACAACAAGGGCCAGATTAACATTGCTTCCTCTGACAGCGAGGTGGAAATAGTCGGAGTGCAAGAGAAAGCACGGTAAATACTTTCAGTGGGAAAATAAATATTTAATCGCACATTTATTATCTGTTCAAAATGTACCTTAAAGGGAGATTTGTCAAGTATTTAATACTCTTATCAACATGGGAGTGGGCAAATATGCTTGTTTTATGCAAATGTATGTATATATTTATTATTGAAAATCAATTAACAACACAAAACAATGACAAATATTGTCCAGAAACCCTCACAGGTACTACATTTAGCATAAAAGATATGCTCAAATCATAACATGGCAAACTGCAGCCCAACAGGCAACAACAGCTGTCAGTGTGTCTGTGTGCTGACTTGACTATGATTTGCCCCAAAACTGCATGTGATTATCATAAAGTGGGCATGTCTGTAAAGGGGAGACTCGTGGGTACCCATAGACCCCATTGTCATTCACATATCTTGAGGTCAGAGGTCAAGGGACTCCTTTGAAAATGGCCATGCCAGTTTTTCCTCGCCAAAATTTAGCGCAAGTTCGGAGCGTTATTTAACCTCCTCCCTGACAAGCTAGTATGACATGGTTGGTACCAATGGATTCATTAGGTTTTCTAGTTTCATATGATGCTAGTATCTTCACTCCAGCTTTTAAACTGAACCTGCTACAACTTCCAAAAGATCAATTGCGTTAATAAGTTGAAGAAATTAGTGACGTAACTTTGACAGTCCTTCTTTTAAATTAAAACAAACATTATTGGTACTTGAATTGTTTTAAGAAATTACTTCAACTTCTTAAATTTCTTTTGTTTTTCTAAATCCAGATGCGCCCACCCATGCGGAGGGGTGATAAAGAGTCTGTCCACCTGGAAGGAGAACTCAGTGGAGCAGTTAAACAGCACAAATCAACCCCAGCTCTGGACTACTGTTTCCCCTCAGCCCAACTGGGCGTCCCCTCCCGAAGTGGTGGACCTCACACTGGACGAGGACGCCGGACACAAATACCTACTTTAAAAACAACTTGTACACACTGAAGACTCCTCATTTCTCCCTCTCACTCCTCCTCCTCCTCCCTCCTCCTCCTACTCCTCCTCCTCCTCCATCCCTCTTGCCTTGCCTCCATGTTACGGCTGAAATCCTTCCCATAGTTGCGGCCTCGCCTGTAAGCGCTCGTGGACTCTTCCCGCTCCGGAGCACTGTTTGTTTTTAACTTTACTGTTTAAACAATCATTATGTATCGAAGCCATTCTACTGACGTGATTCCCTGATCTTTGGCTCTGAATTTAGTTGTAATAAAATGGCACGGCACTTCAAGTGCAGGTGGACTGATTTTATCTGTTAATGATAGCAATATCCTACCTTCATTTAATACCTCAGTTACCCCTCGATAACGGACGTAGGTTGGCATTTTGTGCAAGCTGTATCGTGAAAAACGTCAAAGTTGCTGCTCAAGAGCAGGTCGGTATCACGACACGGCTGTTGACCTGCTTCACTACAGAATCTGAACGTGCAGATTTTCAGATTCGGCATTTTTTTTGTTTTTTATCTGTAGTCACCTGGGGTCAAGGCAGCTGGTACACTTTCTGTTGTAGAGTAAACCACAAAGTTTGCCAGTTCTAGGGTCAATTTTTGTTTTCAAAAGTCTCACCACTGGTTTCACATTTAGTTCAGTCTGCATTGCTAGCTTTGCTTCACTATACTCTGTGCCGCTATAGGTCCAGCCTATGCTCTGGTGCTGTCAGGAAGGGTTTGGTTTATCTTAAAGGAAATGGTTTGACCTTTTGGGAAATTACCGCTCATTCGCTTTCTTGCCAAGAGTTAGATGAGAAGATTGATACCACCTTTTTTGGTCGAGAGTGGTATCGATCTTCTCATCTGGCATCGACTCCTCTAGAACTGCAGCTAACGACTGTTTTCATTGTTGAATAATCGGTTTTCTCGATCAATGTGATTAGTTGTTTGTCTATAAAATGTCAGAAAATGACGACCAGTGTTTCCCAAAGCTCAGGATGACATTCAGTTTACTGTCATAGAGGAGGAAAGAAACCAGGAACACATTTAAGAAGCTGGAATCAGAGAAGTTCAGTTAAATACTTAAACCAATTAATTGAATATCAAAATAGTTGGTGATTAATAGTTGACAACTAATCAATTCATCTTCGCGGCTCTAAAACTCTTCACCAGAAAGCGAACAGAGTGCTTCAGGGATGACGTATTTTTGTTGGCCAACCAGGAAGTTAGCATCGCCCTGGGTTCCCTCAACAAAAAGCCAATGGGATTTTTTTCCATTGGTTTTTGGATTATTGCAGAAAATAAACTCTGTGGTAAAAACAAACGTTAAGATAATCTTCACAACTGAACACCACTTGTATGATTTTTTTTTTTGAAGCGTGAATGCAATCGGCAGAAGTAAAAAGCTAACGTTAGGTCACAAGAGTGCAAGTATACACAACGAGACGAGTCACGTGATGACGTTTAGTCGTCTCATTTAGCTGCTTGTTAGCAACCGCCTTTTTAAAGACACATAAACGCTTCAAAATTCACAAGTGGGATATTTACTGATGTATTTTACATCATAGAACAAAACGTTAAAATCTCTTCAGCTTGTGTTAACCACAGACCTTATTTCAGGCATCTAACTAAAAACCCATTAAAAAAAAAAACCCATTGACCTCCAGACGAGGGAACCGGAAGTGCTAAAATGCTAACTCATTTCGACTCATTCTTGTAGCACTCTTTAAGTGTATTTCCCAAAATATCTTTTTAATTAAATTTCACAAATTTTGTTTGTTACAACCATATTACAATAAGTTTTTTCTTTTTCGTGACAACACAAAAAAAAAAAACACTGGTTAAACTCAGACTCTGAAGGAAAAAATACAAACACTACAAAAATCTGACTCATTTCAACCACAGCACGACTAGATATATATATATATATATATATATATCTATATATATATATAGATATATATAGATCTATATATATCTATATATATGTGGTGGTGTATTGGCAATAGACATTCTGTGTCTTTTGTTTTTAAAACATATATTTTTATGTTGGGACGCCGCAGAGTCTTGAGTAGTGTCCCGGGTGACGTAGTCCTCAGTGAATGTATGACCCTGCAGTGCTGTCTGGGTGCACATATTGTTTGCATGCGTATCTTTCACGAGTGGATGCAAACACCTTTAAAAACCTCTGGGGACCCCTTTATTATTATAACAACTGAAGAAAATGTATCTTCCATTGAATACTGCAAAGCGAGAATGGCCTGAATGCCTTGAAAAGTGCACTATTTTCTTTTAGAATCGTATATTCTTTTACCTTACAAAGCAGTGGATTTTGCTATCTCAACAATACATATTTTAATAATAGATGTGAATTTTAGCACACACAGACACACACACATATATAAAAAGGTATAAGCGGTGTTGAGTTTGTACCCATATGTCGGGGCGTTTATAGAAGAACCTTTTACTGTATGAACTGTTTTTACCCTGATGATCCTCAGGGCTGCTTGCGCTCTCTCTCTCTCTCTCTCTCTCTCTCTCTCTCTCTCTCTCTCTCTCTCTCTCTCTCTCTCTCTCTCTCTCTCTCTCTCTCCCTGTGGTCTTATTCTTGTCTTCATGCAGTACTTCAGTTAGGCTGGTCAATTTGTATCCAATTTCACACTCTTGTTTTAACACGTGAGATTTCATTTCATATTGAATAACATCTACTTTCCTTAAGTGATGCTTGAGAATTGTAGAATCAAATTATTTGACTTCTGCTGGTCACAGAAGGGAAGGGAATATCCTAAATATGAGGAACTAAACCAAAGTCTAAATGGAATTTATGTTTTTTTTCTTTCTGGATTTGAAACTTGCTTCCAGTTGTTTTTTTTTTGTTTTTTTTTTTCTCTCTGTAAGTCTAAATCTTTCATTTGGAAGTCAATGCATTTGTTGTGAAATGAGGTGACTTGAATTCTGTTTCAAAACTCAAGAATCCAGTTTAGTATAATGTGATATTTTTGTTTTTCCTTTGGCCAGTTCTTTCCACTAGCAGCTACCACTGTAATGACGATTCTTTTTACCAGACCACTTCTGCTTTGCAAAATCCATTTTTTGCTATTGTTCTCTTAGAAATTATTATGAAATGTTAGTAAGACTCCTGTCTTTAGCGATAGAGGTTTTGGTAGAACATTACGGCGGCGATGCTCGACTATGGTTGCACACACACATGGCATGTTTGGTCACATCTTTAACCTCAAGTCAGATTATTATCCTCATTACCAGTAATTTAGTTTTGCTCTTCTGTTCTTATTGTTTTTATTTTACTGTCAGTATTTTAAATTAACAAAAAAAAAGGTGTTTTATTTTGTTGCTTCTGCAAAGTCCTTGACTTCCTTGAAATCATGTCTGTAGAACAAAAAGAAACTATTTTAAAACTAAATAAATAGAGCGTTATTTAATGAGCCCTGTTGTACAGCAGTTTGATTTCCTTGTCTCTAGAAAACGCCGATTCAAGCAGGACGTGTAGTCTTTGTTCTGTGACTGTGTTAGGATGTCAAATGTCTAGTGGCACTTAGGGGAAGGAACATTTTCTTGTTTCATGTAGTCTGATTAATCAATGTCTACTTGTAAAAGTGGCTGTCAAAAGAAGTCTAATTGGGACTGAAGTCTATGAACTGAAGGCGGTGACATTTGTTACATGCTTTTCATCCTTTCAGGCAACTTTAGCAAACAATGTTACTTAAATATTACCTCAACTTTAAATATTATAATAAGGGCAGCACACTGATAAATGTATCTAAATTAGGGCTGTCAATTTATTAAAATATTTAATTGAGATTAATCGCATTATGGTCCATAGTTAATCCTGATTATTTGCAAATTGATCGCACATTTTTTTTTTTCAAAATGTACCTTAAAGGGAGATTTGTAAAGTATTTAATACTCTTATCAACATGGGAGTGGGCAAATATGCTGCTTTATGCAAATGTATGTAGATATTTATTATTGGAAATCAATTACCAACACAAAACAATGACAAATATTGTCCAGAAACCCTCACAGGTACTGCATTTAGCATAAAAAAAATATGCTCAAATCATAACATGGCAAACTGCAGCCCAACAGGCAACAACAACTGTCAGTGTGTCAGTGTGCTGACTTGACTATGACTTGCCCCAAACTGCATGTGATTATCATAAAGTGGGCATGTCTGTAAAGGGGAGACTCGTGGGTACCCATAGAACCCATTTTCATTCACATATCTTGAGGTCAGA
>CAKAOH010020006.1:0-13142 GCA_916701665.1 Sebastiscus tertius
GAGCATTTTGGCAAATTTTTCTTGGGCGCTACCCACATAATCAGCTGTGCTGCTCATCCCACAAATGCATGATCCTTACAAGTTGGACATCATTGCAAAGGTAAATAAACAGGCTTTCCAACGATGTAAAATACAATGCCAATTAGCATTGGAACAACAGAGAAATAATCCACCAAACACACATTTCCGAACTTTGTTTTTCCAGTTTATTTAGAACGAATATCGGCCAATAACGATCGGTGGCCGATCCATCGGAGCACCCTTATTCAAGTCAAATCAATCAATATGACTCTGGTGTGACCACGTCCGCCAATCAAACCTCAAGCCTCCATTTAGTTTCTATTTTTGTACATGTTTAGAAAACATCTGTGAGGTCCAACAGTAGGGTGTAAGAGTGGGCTGGGGCCTTTCCTCATCTAGAACCACACTTATCATCTCATTTGTGGGACGTCTGTCACTACCATGTATTCAGTTCAATTCAATTTATTTTTGTATAGCGTCAAATCACAACAGAAGTTATCTCAAGACGCTTTATATATAGAGCAGGTCTTAGACCGTACACCATAGTTTAGAGACCCAACAAGATCCACCAAGCGCGTTGTGGCCAGGAAAAACTCCCTGATTACTGGGAAGAAACCTGGAGCAGAACCGGGCTCAGGGTGGCGGCCATCTGCCGAGACCGGCTGGGGGGATAGATAGATAGAGAGAGAGAGAGAGACACAAAACCAATAGTAGTGGATGTAAAAGAGTGATAATACAACTATCGGTATTGATAGCATTGGGTCGTCCCACACGGGCTTTCAAGCAGAGCTTCCAGCTGTCTCAGTCCACCATACATCTGGCTAGCTTGCCAGCACTGTCCAGCATCTCTCCACAGTACGTCCATGTATGTTGGTGTGGGACGTCCCTGTGATCGATGCCGGTGCGTTGGTTCCCGCAACATCGGCATGCTTGCTGGGAGTTCTTGATGTCTTTGGCAGTGACCGAGAAGTGTCATTCTCCAGGCTGCCACTTTGTCACTAAGAGAAGTGTCATTCTCCAGGCTGCCACTTTGTCACTAAGTGTTGGTAGTCCCTCGTTAGCATTGGTAGTCCCTCGTACAGACGTAGTTAATTAATGATGGTAGCAGTTGGTATCAAGCAGGCACCGGACGCTGTAGCAGATGCAGCCACAATACCGGAGACATCCAGATCCAGGTGAAACACCGCTCCAAGTGTACCCTGCTCCAGGTATAACCTCACTCCAGGTGTGACCCCGCTCCACGGTTACCTGCGAGACAAGGAGGCACAAGGACTCCCAGGAAGGAATGAAGTTAGTAACAATGAGTGGGACATGAGTATATACAGAAGGAGAGAGGAGCTCAGTGTGTCATAGGAAGTCCCCTGGCAGTCTAAGCCTATAGCAGCTTAACTATAAGCGTTATCAAAGAGGAAAGTCTTTAGCCTACTCTTAAATGTAGAGACGGTGTCTGCCTCCTGGACTGAAACTCAGAGCTGGTTCCACAGAAGAGGAGCTTGATAGCTGAAGGCTCTGGCTCCCGTTCTACTTTTGGAGACTCTAGGAACCTCAAGTAACCCTGCATTCTGTGAGCGCAGTGCTCTAGTGGAGTTATAGGGTACTATGAGCTCTTTAAGATATGATGGGGCCTGACCGTTTAGCGCTTTGTAGGTGAGGAGGATGATTTTAAAATCTGTTCTGGATTTTACAGGCAGCCAGTGTAGAGAAGCTAATACAGGAGTAATATGATCTCTTTTTCTAATTCTTGTCAGTACACGTGCTGCAGCATTCTGGATCAACTGGAGAGTCTTAAGAGATTTATTGGAGAAGCCTGATAATAAGGAGTTGCAGAAATCGAGTCTAGAGGTGACAAATGCATGGACTCATTTTTCTGCATCATTTTGAGACAGGATGTACCTGATCTTCGCAATGTTACGTAGATGAAAGAAGGCAGTCCTTGAGGTTTGTTTTATGTGGAAGTTAAAGGACATATCCTGATCAAAGATAACTCCCAGATTCCTTACGGTGGTGCTGGAGGCCAGGGCAATGCCATCTAGAGTAACTATATCATTAGATAATTTCTTTCGGAGCCGCTCAGGGCCAAGTACAATAACTTCAGTTTTGTCTGAGTTTAACATCAGGAAATTGCAGGTCATCCAGGTTTTTATGTCCTTAAGGCATGCTTGAAGTTTAGTTAACTGGTTGGTTTTGTCTGGCTTGATCGATAGATATAATTGGGTATCATCTGCATAACAATGAAAGTTTATGGAGTGTTTTCTGATAACATTGCCTAAGAGAAGCATATATAAGGTAAATAGAATTGGTCCAAGTACAGAGCCCTGTGGAACTCCTAGACTAACTTTGGCGTGCATGGAGGACTCATCGTTAACATGTACAAACTGAGATCGATCTGATAAATAGGACTTAAACCAACTTAGTGCAGTTCCTTTAATGCCAATTAAATGTTCCAGTCTTTGTAATAGGATGTGATGATCAATGGTGTCGAAAGCAGCACTAAGATCTAACAAGACAAGTACAGAGACAAGTCCTTTGTCCGATGCCAATACATGTAGCCATGTGTAGACCTTGGGTTTTTTTCGGGGAGTCTTTTCCTCATCCGATGAGAGGGCCGTACTGTAAAGGACAGAGGGTTTATGTCCAGTACAGTTTGTAAAGCCCCCTGAGGCTAATTTGTGATTTGTGATATTGGGCTATACAAATAAAGAAATAAAAATACAAATAAAGTCTGCCGAGATGGCAGACCATCTCATTGAATCACTATCTACAGCTCGGCGGAAAAAATGGGAGGCGATGTAGCAGACCTGAATTTCACCCGTTCTAGCAGAAAATGCTGGAGCCTCATCCGCCGCCTTGGAGCTGCACAGAAACCCCCTACCCAAAGCCGACCACCTGTCACATCCAATCAAGTTGCGTCCCACCTACTGACTATTGCAAAAGCAGCCCAAGACAAACACACCAGAAGATCAATTACAATTGAGCTAAAGGCACACGGAAAAAAGCTCAGAGAGGAAAGGTACCCTGAGCCTTTTGAGGTCACTGAACTGGAGAAAGTCCTGCAGGGCCTGAAATGTGGAAAGGCAGCAGGATACGATAACATCTCTCCAGAGTTCATGAAACATCTGGGCCCCCCGAGCTCTAACCTGGCTGACCCAATTCTATACCAGGATAATACAGACAAACTCAATCCCAAAGAAATGGCGGTCAGCAAAAGTAATTGCCATACCAAAACCTGGTAAAGACCACACACTACCAGCAAGCTACCGCCCAATCTCTCTACTCTGCGTCCCTTTCAAAATCCTGGAACGCCTTATACTACAACGCATATCTCCAGGAGTAGAAGAGATTCTTTGCGTAGACCAGGCCGGTTTCCACAAGGGCCGCAGCACAGGAGAACAAGTACTGGCCCTAACCACCTTCATCAAAAATGGTTTCGAGAGCAAATTGAAGACAGAAACAGTATTCCTTGACCTCACAGCTGCCTACGATACTGTTTGGCACAAAGGCCTCCTGCTAAAACTCACAAAAGCACTCCCTGCCTGGGAAACAGCAACAATCAAAACTCTCCTAACTAACCAGAGGTTCAGAGTTCACCTTGGGCAGAATAAGAGTGCATGGAGAAAACAGTCAAACGGGCTCCAACAAGGGTCAGTCCTTGCCCCAACCCTGTTTAACCTTTACACAAATGACCTACCCACCACTAAATCCCATAAATTCTTCTACGTTGATGACATCTGCCTGGCAACCCAAGCACCAGACTTTGACTCTCTGGAACAGGTGCTCACGGAAGACCTTGCAAAGCTGGACCAGTACTGCAAAACCTGGCACCTAAAACCAAGCCCCGCTAAAACAGTCTCCAGTGTATTCCACCTCAACAACGCAAAAGCTGCTTCAGAGCTAAATATCCAACTCAGCAGACTTAAGCTGAAGCACGCTCTCAACCCAACTTACCTGGGAGTGACACTTGACAGGACCCTATCCTTCAAGGAACACCTGAAAGGAACGGCAGCTAAGGTGAAGACTAGAAACAACCTGCTCTGTAAGCTCGCTGGCTCAAAATGGGGGGCAGCAGCCCCCACATTGCGCACCTCGGCACTGGCCCTTCCTTACTCCGCAGCTGAATACTGTGCCCCTGTTTGGTCCAGGTCACCCCATACACACCATGTGGACACCCAGCTCAACACAACCATGCGAATCATAAGCGAGACTATTCATTCAACACCACTTCCCTGGCTCCCTGTCCTATCCGATATAACCCCCCCACATATCCGGCGATTAGCATCTACTCAAAGGATGCTTCAAAAGGTCAAAGACTCTCCCCATCCACCAATCAATGCAGACATCTTCAACCCACCCACTGCCCGTCTTCCATCTAGATGACCGATATGGAAGAATGCCCCACAAGTCGACTTCACCATCCAATCAGCTTGGGAAAAGGAATGGGAGCCCAAGGATGTCCCAAACAAACATCTGGTGTCAGACCCCACCCAACAGGTCCCTGGCACCAACCTGCCAAAGATACAGTGGTCAACCCTTAATAGTTTCAGGTCTGGACATGGCCCCTGCTTGGCCAGCCTTCACAAATGGGGCAGCAGCCCAAGCCCATTGTGTGCTTGTGGAGAGGTGCAAACAATGGAACACATCATTGAAGCTTGCCCGTTCCACAGTCTAAAAGGAGGGTTAGTGACCCTCCATACAGCAGACCAGGAGGCAACTGCCTGGCTCGAGGACTTTGCATTCGCTAAATAAATAAATAAAATACAAATAAAATTGACTTGTCTTGACTTTTTCATTGCCATTCTGTTGCCAAGGCAACAGCTTTTGTCCAAGTTTACTTCCTGCCAGCTGCTGCATTTAAAACATTGCAACAGGAAATAAAAAGGGGCCAATTGAGAATGTTTATGTTGTCAAGTTGGAAAAAGTCTGTAGTTTTTGTATCATGATCATGATGATTCACCTATCTCCCGATGCAATACTACCCCGATACTTGGGTGCTGTGTATATGTATTGTGATTTTTAAGTATTGTGATTCAATATTGTGATTTATTGTGATTGTTGTTAACTTGTTTACCACTAGACCATGGGAACAAGTTGAATCACACACTTCTAGGGACTGTTACTTTGTAAAATCTCTAAATGAATCCAGTAAAAATGTTTGATTTTCACCACGTATGTAGTCAGAGATGTCCTGAAGTTAATATATCAGTCATTGTCAGGAATTATTTATTACATTTTTTTATCCAGCAACCCAAAAACCAAAGAATAAAGACATTTCCCTCACAGATTAGTGGTATTTTATTTATAATTTATAAGGAACATGTAATGTTTTATACTTCTGGTGAATATAATCCATCAATCTTATTTCTATAGATGTAGTTTGTATATACAGTTCCCTTTGTTAACACCTTATTTTGAAAAGCGGATTTGGTTCTGGAACTTCTCCAAGGTGGTCACTAGCTCTCCCGTCAGCTCCGTTCTCTTTATCCATCCATGGTCAGCTCCATCGGGGCCGTTTGAATGCAGAGAACAGAAATGTCAGTATATGGGTGCTCAACAGTTGTAGCATCGGCCCATTTGACCACGGAGATGAGAGCGACGGCCGGCTGGACTGTGCGTTACCGCGATATGATAACGTTTCCTGTCCGTGACAGAGTTAGCATGCAGCTTTAGCCATGATGTCTAGCTCTGCTTTCCCTGTCAATGTGTGAAACCCAAAGTGTTTCCATCCTTTACTGGATGTGTAGTGTTTACCACGCTGGATTTAACATGGGAGGGTGCAGGTCGTATCCACGCTGACCCTCCAACGGTTTACACTTTCTCACTTCGGCTCGCTAGAGGGGGATTAGGCCTCTGGAATAATATTCTTCTGTCAACATATTTTGTTTTGGAATCACTCAGCTCTTTCTGGAACTTTGTGTCTGTGAGTTCTTGTGTTTAGCAGCCCATCTCCACAGTAACGCTCCTCCTGCGTTCAATAAACTTACTGACTCACTGACTTTGTTGCATAGGAACGACTTCTGGGACCTCCTGACATTTTCAATAATCCTCAGTGTATTCATGAAGCGAGTCATGCTGCAGGACGAGCAACCACCTCATCAGCCCTCATTATCAGTAAAGGTCAGTCTCTCTGGGGCAGCTCGTTAGCTGTTAGCAGCCGGTGAGCAGCACAGTCCTGCATGGCTAAATAACGGAGTTAACTTGCTAACATTAGCGGATGTACCATTGAGTTACATTATGATGTGTTCAAGCTTGATTCAGTAAAAATGATTACTGGGTGAAAGTAAATTACAATGTTCTCATGATATGTTTGAATGGAATCTTGTAAAATGTAGTTTCTGGTGATAAACTTGAACAAATCTAGTTGTTTGAAGGAGATCGATTTCAAAAGTGGCAGATACAGTGTCTGAGTGGCAGACAAAATGATCATTAAAGGTCAGTCACCCTGGGGCAGCTCGTTATGTAGCATCAGAGGGATTCATCCCAGATGTCTTCTGAGAGACTTTCTCATCATTGTCATTCGCTGTGATATTTAAGATGATTGACTTTAAATGGCTCTTTTAGTTGATTAAAAACAAGTTGCAGCATTCTCAGTAGAGAACAGGTGATTAACTTCACTGCTGTTTAAAACAAAACGATATTCTCTGTGGACACGCTCTTCATCAACAACCACAACGGACCTGTTGGTTCTTTTATGAACTTTCACCATGAAACTAATTAACAGAAACTTTCCTTTAGAGCAAGTCAAAGTTTGTTTGTGGTGATCACAACTTTCTCTTGAAGCCACAAGCAAACATTTGTAGTAATTAAACTAAGTTACTATTAAATTAAGTCTATATCCAGTAAACTTATCTATTATTTAGAGCTGATACGTTTAGATGACTGTTCAGATAATCAGTCGATAGAAAGTGATACTTTCAGGTTTTTTGATTGTAAACTGAATATCTTTCTCTTTTGGATTGCTGGTCCATCAAAACTAGACATTTAAATATATCAACCTGGGCTCTGGAGACTGTGATGGTTTGTGACATTTATAAGATACAGGATTAATCAATTAATCAAGAAATTAATTAAGGATGCACCAATCAAACCTTTTCTCTCCTGATATCAATTCCAATACATTGATTCAGTGTATCTGCCTTTACTGAGTACTGATCCTGGACTCTACGAGTACTGATCCTGGACCCTACTGAGTACTGATCCTGGACTCTACGAGTACTGATCCTGGACTCTACAAGTACTGATCCTGGACCCTACTGAGTACTGATCCTGGACTCTACTGAGTACTCATGATTCTGGACTCTACTGACTACTGATCCTGGACTCTACGAGTACTGATCCTGGACCCTACTGAGTACTGATCCTGGACCCTACTGAGTACTGATCCTGGACTCTATTGAGCACTGATGATTCTGGACTCTACTGAGTACTGATCCTGTGCTCTACCGAGTACTGATCCTGGACCCTACTGAGTACTGATGATTCTAGACTCTACGAGTACTGATCCTGGACCCTACTGAGTACTGATCCTGGACTCTACTGAGTACTGATCCTGGACCCGACTGAGTACTGATCCTGGACCCTACTGAGTACTGATCCTGTGCTCTACCGAGTACTGATCCTGGACCCTACTGAGTACTGATCCTGTGCTCTACTGAGTACTGATCCCGGACTCTACTGAGTTAAAATGATTACTGGGTGAAAGTAGATAACACCGTTGTCATGATATGTTTGAATGGAATCTTGTAAAATGTAGTTTTTGGCGAGAAACTTGAATAAATCTAGTTGTTTGAAGGAGATCGATTTCAAAAGAGGCAGATACAGTGTCTGAGTGGCAGACAAAAAAAAATACTTGGCTGTGCAGATCAGTCACTTCATAGCTCATAACAATTCTGTTAATTACTGCCCAAATAACAAATCTAATCATGTTCATTAAAAACTTTGTTATAGTTGGTCATATTTGTTCAAAAGAAAGGAAGGAAGGAAGGAAGGAAGGAAGGAAGGAAGGAAGGAAGGAAGGAAGGAAGGAAGGGAGGAAGGAAGGAAGGAAGCACTGAAACAAACATGTGTTGCATCACAGTCTACTGAGGAAATGTGCTAAAGGTCATCGTCGGTAATGACGCTGTTGTTTGAAAGCAGCAGCTGATCCCCGCGGAGCTGCTCTTTAAACACGATCCTCCAGGAGTTTGCTCTGTTCCTCTCAGTGTTTCACTCACGTCTCAGCATGTCTGCTCACCTTCTTCAAAAGTAAACTTATCGTTGACCCGCTGACATCAAACTTTAGTCATCAGGGTATGCTTCACCTTTCAAATGCAACTTGAGTTGTGAAGAAATTCTCAACATTAAAAGTTATACAAATGAAAGTTTAGTGAAAATGTTTTGAGTTCACTAAGTCTTGTTTTTTAAACCCCTTTTCACCAGAAATATAAAAGCTTGAACTCCTTTCATGCATAGACATTGTTAATATATATATATATACATATATGTATATATATATATATATATATATATATATATATATATATATATATATATATACTGTGTATAGTGACATTTGTAGCTTAAGTTGATTAGAAGTTTGTCTCCTGTATTAGAGATTCTGTGAAGTTAAGAGATGAATCATGAATCATCAGAAGTGAATTCTTGAGCACATTTACATATAAAAATAACAAGCTTTGTGTATTACCAAATCATTTAGTTATTAATTGAACATAATCATGTGGCAGTACCTCTGCAGCCCACTAGATGGCGCTCTGAGGCCCATCACTGGTTGAGAGCAGCTGGTCTAAACCAAGTTCTTAGTATCTCATCACCTTCTGGTCTAACAGAACTGCTATTGAACGTAAAAAAGCACCAAACTGAGTGTTTATTGGACGTCCTTTTGAGCAGAATATTCTTTGTGCTGATCCTGAACAGCCATACTGGGGTCAGGGGTCAGGGGGCCCCTGGACCAGAGTTCTTGAGCCTGATCAGACTCTTGTAATATTGAATATCTGTCAACCACATCCAATCCAATATTGGGTTTTGATAATGTTTTCATTTTAATTAGGGCTGTCAAAGTTAACACGACAGTAAAGCGTTAATGCAAATTTGTTACTAATTTCCTTAAAGCATCAACACAACTTGTGATTTTTAGGTTGTAGCGGCTCAGTTTTAAAGCTAGAGTGAAGATACTGGTATCATATGAAACTATAAAACCTGATGAATCCATCGGTACCAACCATGTCAGACTAGCTGGTAGTGAAGGGGGCTAAATAACGCTCCAAACTTAGGCTGCATTTTGGCGAGGAAAAACTGTCATGTCCATTTTCAAAGGGCCTTGACCTCTGACCTCCAGATCAGTGAATGTAAATGGGTTCTATGGGTACCCACGAGTCTCCCCTTTACAGACATGCCCACTTTATGATAATCACATGCAGTTTGGAGCAAGTCATAGTCAAGTCAGCACACTGACACACTGACAGCTGTTGTTGCCTGTTGGGCTGCAGTTTGCCATGTTATGATTTCAGCATATTGTTTTATGCTAAATGCAGTACCTGTGAGGGTTTCTGGACAATATCTGTGATTTGTGTTGTTAATTGATTTACAATAATAAATATATACATACATTTACATAAAGCAGCATATTTGCCCACTCCCATGTTGATAAGAGGATTAAATACTTGACAAATCTCCCTTTAAGGTTCATTTAGAACAGATAAAAAAATGTGCCATTAATTTGCAATTAATCACGGTTAACTATGGACAATCATGCATCTCATCGCGATTAAATATTTAAATAGATTGACAGACCTAATTTCAATATCTACTATTTTTTTTTCAAATGGATAATGTCATTTGGTACTAATTATAAGATATTTAGAGACAAGAACATTTTCCATGTAATTTGTACCAAGTTATGTATTCTTTCCAGGAAACCTCTTGAAAGTTATTAAACCATTACAGCCCTGTGAAATAAAATGCATGACTCTCAGGCTTTCTTTTACGCTTTTATTTTGTAAAGTGTGCTGTAGTATTAAATATAATCTTCATCCGCAGAGTGATGAGTTCAGCTGCAAAACATCTACAAACTAAAACATATAATTGTGAAGTGAGAAATGAAACCTGAAATGTAAAAATACTTCTTCTCCCCAAAACAGACACATCACACCAAAAGTGAAAAGTTGACTCTTTTATTGCCTTCTGTGCTGTAATACAGGGATTCATCAGGAAAATACAAAAAAGGCAAAGCTAATAGAAAATATACAAAAATACATACAGGCATTCAAATATAAAGGGGTATACTTATGTGGTGGTCTTTTGTTTTGTTTTTTTATTCAAAACTACAAGAGTGAGACAAACTACCAAAGTTCTGGTGGTCATTCATTTACATACAGAGCCCCTTTAGTCTAATGTGGTTAGATGATGACAGACTGAATCACGTTATTAAAATAATAATACTCAGACATGTTACACAGGGCACTGTAAGACACAATCTATGTGAATGTAATGAATGTAAGGCAGTATTTATTCAGAGTAAAAATAAGTGATTCCCGTCCATCAACAACAGACCACAGCGTTAGTGAAGAGGGGATCCTTTCAACTTCTTAACTTCCCTTTTTGTCTTAAATCTAAACCACGTTCCTCTTCAACAGAAAACGACCCGAGCCAATTTAATATTGGGAGTGGTAACAACATTTTGTTTTTAATCTAATTTGCTATTCTACTGTGGTAGAAAAACAGACAATCTGCTATAAATACATCATATTCAACAAATAGTACAAAACAGATCAAGTATAAACAAGGCACTAACAGACCAATTGTGTGTGACTACGAAGAACACTGTGTGTGATGAAAACTCGTAATATTTTGTGCTTATATCTAATATCTACAGTACATTGATTACTTCTAGTTTACAGAGATAGCCGACATGATGATCCTCTTTGTGAGTGTGACTGTTGTGTAACATCAATCGATCAATAACAGCCCTCCTGAACGTCGGTACCCTCAGGTTAACAGAGGAAATGTTTTCTCTGCTCGGTGACGGTGGGAACGTAGATGTGGTGTTGTTGTATCTTTCTTTTCTTTTCTTTTTTTAAGATAAAAAGTGTACAAATCAGGTGATTTACAGCTATAGGGAATGGGAACCGCTGAGCATTCTGGGGCGCGCCGCAATTTTTGGAGGGTAGCGTACGGAGCTACTGTAGACTGTCGTTATATATCATCGGTCTGTTCATCCGTCATCAATCGATCACCATCAGACATGTATGATGTACGTGTGAAAGACAAATGTCCATATAAAGAGAAGCTGACAGAGGCAAAGGGGCCACATGTTACAGTTAGTTCATGATATCGATCATTAGGAATTAGGAGGACTTTGACAGTTTGCCTCCCGTTACGGTCACTGATGTGTTTTTGTGTTAGTGAACACCTGTCAGCAGGTCAAAATATGTCAATCTTTGGAGGCCGATGTCCACTTTCTAAACAGGTTGGTATATGACATTAAGATCTACAGGCCATATGACAACTACACAACCATCCAGATAAAGACAAGCTAGCTAATGTTATGCTAACAGAATACTAACAAAACATTTGTTAATACTGCATATTTAATCTAAATCTAATCTAAACCCATAACGTTAGCCTACCTTTGTGTCTGACTGTATACTAGGGCTGCACGATTATGGCCAAAATGATGGTCAATATTGAGATCATGATTATTCATCGATCTTTTAGCGACAACATATTTTTATTTCTGCACTTTCACATTAAAACAAACAGAGCACTGCTTTCACTAACACGCCGTGTCCCATTCCTGCTGATGTATGAATCAGGGCTGCACCATGTTGGTAAAAAACTGATTCGTTACAATCGTTTTTTTTCCTGCTTTACGAAAAGATACGTGAATATTCACCCTACCCTTTTTGCTAGCTACATTTTAAAGTTAAATGCATCCATCTGGTGCACTTTGAGAGCAAAATAAAAGAGGCTAAACAAACAATTTTATGCTCTCAATTTAATCATAAACACATTGGTTGTATAGATAATATCTGTAAGTAACAACAACATGTGGATCAGAGGCTGGTGGCTGTTAGTTTAGAGAGCGCTTGCTTTGCAGCGTTTTCTATGAGCAGAACACATTTTAAACGTCAGTATCACTGTCGATAATGTTCATTTAATGTGGGAAGCCAAAATCGTGATTAATATTCTATTAATTGTGCAGCCCTACTGTAAACTATATATACTACAATTCAGCTTTTGAATCTTATTCTCTGTGCGGTGTTTTGTGTTATCTATTGATACTTGCAGTAAACAGCCAGCGGATGGCGCTCTCACCCTTTATCCTCCAAAAAATGTCCGACCCGCTGTCGGTGACGTCCCATTCCCATTCCCTATACCACAAATCTGATTCTATACCACGAGCTTTCTGATAGATGTCATCCTCGTCAGCGTGAAGAGCAGCAGGCCGACCGAAGGCTACAAAGGCTCGGTGTGAAAAGACACACAAAGGTTTTTTGTCTGTTGGTTGGAAGGGGTTTCTGATGAGCCCTCCTCTTCCTCACTCTGTTATTCTTCCTCCGTGGCGTCCCGTCGGCTCACTGGGATGCAGATCAGATCACTTCCTGGAGAGAAGCTGGTTCTCCAGCTGCTCCAGACGAGCCGTCATCCCAGTCAGTAGACGCTCGGTTAAGGATTAATAACACTATATGTCTGCTCATGAATATGTGCATGAACAAAAGTCAAATATTTTTAGGTTTACAAATTAAGACGTCTCTTTGTTCAGACGTGTAAACATGAATTAAAGGATAAGGGCGGCATTAATCTTTATTTTTCTTACTGTTAACAAACCCATTAAAACACCAAATTCATTCATATTAGTCCATCATCATACTGTCTGAGTGACTTCCTGTCTGTGTCTCTCAGCTCCAAGCTCATTGGTTCCTACTGAAGATATCAATCTTTAAAAACACAAACATATAGTTTCGTCAGCTCCAGGGATGACGTATTTCTGTCGTCCAACAGGAAGTGATCATCTCCCTGGTTCCCTCCACTAACAGGAAGTGATCATCTCCCTGGTTCCCTCCACTAACAGGAAGTGGTCATCTCCCTGGTTCCCTCCACTAACAGCCAATGGGATTGTTCCATTGAGT
>CAKAOH010020008.1:0-12500 GCA_916701665.1 Sebastiscus tertius
GCTAAATGTAACAGGAAACTACTGACTTGAGTTCATTAACAAATACCAATAGTTAGAAACCACAAATGTTTGTGGTTGTGACCGCTCAGTCAGCCCCATAAAAGTAAACGATAGGAGGAACTTTTATCGACACAAGCAATTCATTTAGTTTCCTCACTGATATTCTGTCCTGTATTTATTACCAAGTTTATAGTTTGTCTGAAGTCAAGCCTGTTTTACACATGTGGGTGCTACTGGTGTTTATATATTAATTAATGGCCTCATGATGCACAGAGCAAAATATGTTGCTCAACTCAAAGTTAATAAAATATCCTTCATCATATGCTTTTATTAGCTGTGCAGTTACTTATGGCTAATTTTTTCCTGATTATTAATATTCAATCTTGCAGTTAAGAGCACCTCCTGCTCTGTGGTACGAGGCAATAGGGCTTTGTTTTGGAGTCACACTTAAAATTGTATTGTGTTTTATCTCTCGAGTGTTTAGTTAGTTTGGTTCAGGAGAGGAAAAACTCTTTCAATCTCAGGAGGGACCAAATAACCACACTGATGTAAATGAAACACTAAATAATAGAATGATTTTGTTTTGTTTGAGTGTAAATCTGTCGAAGTGGAAGCTCACCTCGTCTCCAACCCGGCGGCCTGCTGCAGCGCCTCATCCGTCAGCTCTTGCTCCTCGTCGGCGTCGAGGAAACTCTTGATCAAAGCCTGCAGCTCTTCCCGCCGCTGCTCCGGCAGTCCTTCCCCGGCGGTGAGCAAAGCCCGAGCCGCCGAACGTACCCGCCGTCGGTCCGAGTCCTCCAGCAGGCGGACTCCCTCCTCGCAGCCCTGTGGGGCGGCGAATTCTTCCGCCAACTGCTGCTTCAGGAAGCCGTCGTGCACGTTGGAGGCGGCATGGCAGCTGGTGCAGAGCAGCAGGATGTCGTGGGAGTTGTGGTCCTTCATCTCGGTGGGAAAATGCCGTCTGTACTCATGTGGCACAATGTTTTTCCTGTGGGACCAAAGGAAAACATGAATTAATCAGATCTGTCATGTAATTAAGTTCATAATTAAATATTCCTCTTTAGAAAACATCACTAATATTTAAAGTGTATTTATAGTGCTGTTGGCAACTGAAATAATTTTTTAAAATGTACTATCTAATGTAGTCCTGACATAATTTATCAAGCAAAAAATAAAAAGGATTTTCTGTTACAAGTAAAAGTCCTGCATTCAAAATCTTACTTAAGTAAAAGTAAGAAAGTATATAATCAAAACTCATGTACTTAAAGTATAAAAGTAAAAGTACTCACTAAGCAGCCAAATGGGCTCTTTAGTTCTTACATTATTATATATTATAATATTAGATTATTATTATTATTGATGCAGCAACATGTAAGATGCATTTTAACGTTGTAGCTGGCTGCATTAGAGCTAGAATGGTTTAATTCACTGTATTTCATACACTCATAAATAAATGTAGTGAAGTAAAAAGTACAATAATTTAATCCGAAATGTAGTGCAGCAGAAGGTAGCATCAAAATTGTACTTAAGTACAATACTTGAGTAAATGCGACCAAATCCTGTGCTGGTGCGACCAACGGAGAAAGTTAAAAGTTAGTCTAGAGCCTGATTTGGACAAAAAAACAATTAATAAACGACGAAAATGATTGTTCATTTCATCCATAGTTTAATATAAATTTTATAAAAACAGAAGAGAAAAGAAAACTCTCTAAATTTCAGATGAGTTGAGATGAATTAAAAACATGTCAAACCTGATGTAGGAATCTGCTTTGCCGCAGATGACGCAGAGGTTCTCCTTTGCAGTCAGATAATAGTCCTGCTGGGAGTCGGGACGTCCCGACGGCTCAAACAGCAGCCGCACTACAAAAGGCTCCTCGCTCTGGAGCACTGGGTCACAAACACAGATCGTGGAAATTATATATTATATATTCAGAAGATAGTGTAAATAGTAAAAGCAACTGAGTGAATGAGGGAGATATTTCAAAACGGTGCATGTTGAAGCTTAAACTATCAAGATTTTCTGACATTGTGTTTTAATGTTTACATGTTGGAGTTGTCCGGTGTACCTCCTATTCCTTTATCTAGGTACCATTTGGCTTTCTTCTTATCACAGGTACACAGAGGCTGGCCATCGGGAGCATGGAGGAAGCAGTTATCATAGAGAGGAGACTTCCTGTAACACACACAGAGAGAGAGAGAGGTTGCTGAATCAAAATCTTCAATCTCTACAATCTAACTTTATTTTGGATTTGCATCAGTTTAAGATATTTCTTCTGTTAATTAATACTTTCCCGAAACACTTGAAACAATATCGTATAGCTGAAAAATAAGAGCATGGAACTGGCATCTTGCATAAGAAATGTTCATTCTGCAGCCCACTTTGGAACATTTTAAAAACAATAAATATAAGCAGATTCATTTTCAGCTGTTTCTTGGCTTTGCTAGTCCGTCCTCACCTGGCAGAATAGCCCACGCCCAGCGGTTTCCTCTTGTTATTCTTTCGAGGGTCTGGGACTTGCTGATCTCCAGACTCCGGGCTTTCGTACGAGGGCGTTTTCCGCGTCGTCGTCCTCCGCCTCCTCTCTCCGTCAGAGGCTCTGTCGTCTCCGTCTCCTCGGCCCCTAAAGGGCACGTCCACCAGGCCCTGGCAGCGGGTGGCCAACTCGGAGTAAGAGTTCCCGCTGGAAGATTCGGGACCGGCTTCAGCGTGGAGGCCGAGGAGATGGAGGAAAAGAGCGATGGACACTTGGGCATCTCTGGCAGCATAAGTCATCTGGAGAGAACAGGTGACACATTTTAAAACTCTCCCGGATAATGTCACGATCCTCTAGGTTTATGAATTGTGTAATTATTTCAACTTTGTTTCCTCTCTACCGTTGCTATGGACAAGAATCCAATCAGAGGTGCAACATCAAAATACTTTATTATTATAATGCATATTATCATGCTGTATTGAAGAAGACTTGAAACTAGCGATTGAGACCATAAACTCATGTTTACAATGTTTACTGAGGTAGTAAATCAAGTGAGAAGTAGGTTCATTTTCTCAAGACTTCTATACATTCAGACTTTTTTTTGCAACCAGAGGAGTCGCCCCCTGCTGGCTGTTAGAAAGAATGCAAGTTTAAGGCACTTCAGCATTTGATTCACTTCTCAGACCCGGAGGTTGCCTCCTGGTTTATGCACACATACTAGTAACCTTTCACTTTTTATGAAAGAACAAAATATAATGCAGTTGTTCATATTTTGTACTGACGATTCAGCCAGGACAGTTTCATGCCCATCCAAGACGAGAAAATACTCTTAAAGCTGATTTATTCACTGAAGTACATGTGAAAAATGAGAAGTATGAACAATGTGAAGCGTGCTGTCATATAATGAATTCCCACCTGCTGCAGCGTCAGTTGATCTGCCTCCCAGTCACTGCAGCGCAGCTCCAAGGATTTATCTAGAGATACATTCAACACATCTTCTGCCAGAGACTTCAGACTCAGGCCATTATTCACTGTAGCTTGTCTGAAAATGGAGACAGAATTTAAGAGGATCATTTGCATTTGACATACATATCACTCACAATGTGACAAACAAAGGAAGGAAAAAGTCTGCTTTCTAAGAACACATCAAACAGCAACAACCAGACTGTACCTTTGTCTTAAGGCAAGGTAGCGCAGGTCAACGGTACATGTCATCGACAGACCGTAGTCACGCGTCAGGCGCTTGCCGTCTTCATAACAACCGACACCAACTTTCAGGATGTGTGGGTCTCGAAGGACTTCCATTAAGCTGAGAGGGAACGGCTGCTGGCCGCTGCGAAACGTCAACAGCCTCACCAGGACGCACAGACCGGAATATGTAGCCATCTGTAGCAGGGAGACCGCAGACGTTCGACCTTTCACAGACACCTGCGACAGGAAGCAGCAGCCAGGTCAGACACAACCACAAGCACCATGAAATGTTGAAGGAAAATTGGTGGATTTTTCCTCTCCGTATATAAATACATGCAAAAGGTATCTTACGCCTTTGGTCTTTACCCATTCACAGTCGAGCCCCAGCACAGGGAAGACTGACAGCTCCTTTTGCATCAGCGGCCACAGCTGCAGCCACTCCTCTTCAGAGCTCACCATCACTGGTTTCACCCCCAGCAGCTGATCTGAAGACGGCACCTGTACGGGAGGGGGCAGCTGTGTGGTCTGACACTCCACAGCCTTAAACTCCTTCTCCAGAACATGAGGCGATTGGGTGTATTGATACTCCACAGCTGTAAGGTCGTTTTCCACAGGACATGGAGCCTCTACAGGATCAGCCACCTTCTGGACGGAAGGCAGCCTCTTTCTTTTTGTTCGGTAAACTCGCCATATGAGCAGCCCTCCTAAGGTTGCCCCTAGTACTGTTGTTATGACAGCAGTTAAAGGCCCTCGGTGAGACATGTTGACTTGTAGTGATCCTCAGCTGGCTGAAAAGTGGAAACCTAGAGCCAAAAAACACACAAGCCCAGTTGGGCGTCAGTGGCCGGATCTGCAAATCCGAAACAACGCGTTTGTTAACCCATTAACACTCTGACGCTATTCTGTCATTCAGAGGTTGTAGCGGGCTCAGTTTTAGAGCTAGAGTAAAGAAACTGGTATCATATGAAATGGATGTGGATCCAAAGAGCCCAACTGTATTTATGTGTGATGATGTTAGTCCCCGTAGTAGCCATTTCATTGTAGTGAGACCATTTTTTTTTTTTTTTAACTTGACCTCACTGTATAAAATGACCTGTGGTGACCTCTAGGATAATCACAGCCTCATGAAACTTTACAGCCACAAACTAGAGACCCAGAGCATTCAGAGGATGGATGGCTTTCCTAGCTAGATTGACAATAAGGGGGTTTCTGAGCAGTTTACACAACAGAAGTGCTCGCCATCCAATCGCTGAATAATGCAATTCTTCCAGAAATCTCCAAATGTCAAGTTTTTGATACCAAATCACAGCATGGCTTTTTCTATGGTGTTCCTCAAGGTCTTGGTGTCTTAATGTGGTATTATGAAGGGATTATTGATCATCTTCATCAATTCTCAAGAGGTAAAAAAAATGGTCAAATGTAGCACCAAATCTGTGTAACAAATGGTATCAACCCAAAAAATGCTGCATCAACTTATGGGAAAATAATAGAGCATGGAAATGACCATCATAAACTTATATCTGCATGTTTTACACTCTTGTAGACTGTCCCAATTTTCTTTATTTCTTATTCATGACTAGAACAACTTGAGACACAGTGCTGAGCTGCATCTCAAATTAAAACACATAGACACATACTGTTGACTTTTTGGACTACCCCTGGACATCCCCTGTTCATAAAAAGGTGAATGATGTTTTACCTTTGCTGCCTCAGTGGGATCCCATGTAAACCTGGCTCTGTTTCTGTGATCTGGACAAGCAGCGCATCTCTCTGGAACAAAAAAAAGGCAACAACACAAATCAAAAATCACATTTTATTGTCACATATACAATCACAGTAAAACTTACAGTGAAATTCTGTGCTTCCCTCAAATATCAATAAAAAAGCCTATATAAATAAAATAAAATAAAAAAAAAATCAATCCAACAAATGGATAAAAATTACCCTGAATTGTTAACAGACCAGATGCACTTCTCAAACCATCATCATCCACAAGTTATGATGGAAAAGCCTGGAAAACCCTCAGAGACCTTCACCTTAATCAAAGGTACCCTGCACTATACTCATTTTTAACAGTCTCTTCTGCACTATATTCACTCTTTTAATAGTCCTGTATCACAGCTGTTACCCTGCACTATATTCAGTTTTAACAGTTTTCTTCATCTCCTTGTATTTTTATATTTGGTAAATTATATTATTTATATTTTTTGTACTTTGTACTACCAACTTTTTTACTGCCTTTTTACTAACATGTTTTGCACTATGGAACTGTGATGCTGGAAACTTGAATTTCCCTTCAGGATCAATAAAGTATCTATCTATCTATTTATCTATCCATCTATCTATTTATACTGGTGTTTACAACAGCTGTGAGCATTTTATCACACTTTTATTGCATAATTAATATTGATAGCCATTACCAAACATGGTACATTTACTGATATGTTTTGATAGCAGTGATTTCTATGTTAAGTTACCCAAAAGCTGTGACCTTTAGAGGATTAATCACATGATGAAACAGACCAGATGTTGATGAAACAGACCAGATGTTGACAGGTTGAGGTGTTGGTGACGTCATCAAACCGTTAGAAGTGAACGTTTAACGACTAGCAGTTAGTTAGCATCAGTGCTAGCAGCTGTGAAGTTAGCTTCAGCACCACAGCGTCAACAAACTAACTCAGGTTATATTTACACCTCAAATAGAAACACGTGTTTAAGGTAAGACAACAATTACTTTCTGACATTGTTATGGTTCTCTTTTCTCTTTAAGCTAACCAACGTTAGTTAGCTTGGTTAGCTGCTACAGCTAGCCGGTTAGCATGCTAGCCTCAATGCTAGCTCGTTAGCTGCAGCTTGTGTGCAGAGCTGCGACTTCAGGCTGTTATATTACAACATAACAGCAGAGCAGCACTAATAATAATAACAATATGTTAAGTTTGAAGTCTTACCTTTACGTGTTTAACCAACACACCGCTAGTTTGTCACACATGAACTCTTGTGTGTCTTCACTGAAGTGGTTCATGTCTTCCGGGCTGCATTTATAAGGACGCTGTTGCAGCGGGACGCGGCTCCGCAGACAGCGCCCCCTGCTGGACGGATGGAGTAACAACAGAAAACACCCAGAGCAACACAATCAGCTATATAGGGTGCAATATAGTTGAAAAAATGTCTTAATATAGCATGTTGAGAAAAGTAAAAACATTTTTAAAAAGTCATAGTATTTAGAAAAAAGTTTTAAAAAAAAACCTTACCCTAACCCTGGAAAAACGTTTTTAAAAAATCATAGTATATAGAAAAAAGTAAAAAAAAAAAAAAAAGTAATACTATAGTACGTTGAAAAAAGTTCTAAAAAAATCATAGTATATGTTGAAATAGGTCATACAAAAGTCACTGTAAAGTATGTCAAAAAAGTCATAGTTTTTCAACATGCTATATTATCACTTTTTTTCGACATACTGTACTATGACCTTTTTTTTTACTTTTTTCAACATTTTTTTATCACTTTTTATCATTTTTTTCGGCATACTATAGTATGACTTTTTCTGACATACTGTGCTATGAGTTTTTTCGACAAACTATATAGTTGACACACAAGAGACCTTTTGTTCCACTGGGGAAGTTACAGCTTTGTTTTTATAAATCTCATTTGTCTGAAAATGGTCTATGAGTTTATTTTGGATTGCATGCATTGCATTTTGCATCCATTTTTAGCTTGTGACTTTACATTTTTCTTGACTGTGCAATATATCCTTGATGCAATATACACCTCAAGTGCAACTACCTTTGTTTACATTTTATTTATTACATCTACCCTACCTATTTTAAAAGTGCAATTACCCTGTTTACATTACATCTATTTTATATTCTATACCTCTAGTGTAACACTTCTGTTTATATTTATTTATTACATCTACTTTACCTGTTTTATTTGCTTTATAAGTGTGTGTGTTTTACCTGTTATATGTTTTATCTGCCTCTTTTAGTGTTGTCAAGTATTTGTTTTAAAGCACTGACCAGAAGTGGCAACTGTGAATCTCATTGTATTTAATACGATGACAATAAAGCTTTCTATTCTATTCTACCAACTAAACTTTAAAAAGTTAAATATTTTATTTAATTTTTAGCTTGTAACTTTACATTTTTCTTGTTATAAACTTAAAGAAGTTGAATATTTAATTTAATTTTTAGCTTGTAACTTTACCTTTTTTCTTGTCAACTAAATTTAAAGAAATTAAACATTTTGTTTAATTTTGAGCTTTAACTTTACACTTTTCTTGTCAACTAAACGTAAAGAAGTTGAACATTTTATTAAATTTTTGTATTTAATTTTTAGCTTGTAACTTTACATTTTTCTTGTCAACTAAACGTAAAGAAGATGAACATTTTATTTAATTTTTAGCTTGTAACTAAATTTTTTTCGTCAATTAAATTTAAAGAAGTTAAACATTTTATTACATTTTTAGCTTTAACTTTAGATTTTTCTTGTCAACTAACCTTAATGAAGTTGAACATCTTATTTCATTTTTGTATTTAATACATTTTAGTTTTTGTCAAGCAATTAATTGACTAATCATTTCAGCTTGAACCCAAACTAGTACTCGTTTCATTATCAATGTTAATGGATTTCACGATACGTTATAAACATTCAAAACATGACGGTATTCACTCAAGAACACAGACCACTTTTTCCTTTACCACCATCAATTTATTCAATCTTTTAGCTTCAATATTTCTCCAAAGAAGTGGAATAAAGTAATGAAATAATTACAAAATGGAAAAATAGATCAGATAATAGATCATATTCACAGGTTTGATTTTAAAAAAATAAAAACATGACAGAGAGAACTCAGACAGTGAGAGATGAAAGCGTATTTTTTTATCTCCCTGTAGTTTTCTGCTGCCCATCAGAACCACAGCAGACTAACGGAGGTCAGGGCAGGTCAGCGTGCAGCTTCTCGGCTGACTAACCCATGTTGATCAAGGTCACCTGTGAGGTCAAATCATCTACTTTAGTGCTTGTGCAAAATAAAAATTTAGAAATTAACTACTTAGAAAAATAATGTAAGAGGTGGAGAAACAGGAGATGACACGTTCTACTGTGTTAAATAATAAAAAAAAAAACAAGATCATTACCACACGAAAAAAAAAGAATGACAATGAAGACAGAAGAAGTAAAATGTGAAGTACTGATGTGTACTAAACTATGAAAAACTGAGCACAGGTAAGAGAGGCAACCAGTTGGGCACTGCCACCATTGCTAGGTCCACATTGATTGTTGCTGCAATGATACCCTATTTACAGTGAGATGCTTCACATCCAATCACAGGATGCAACAGACGGCAATAAAGAGATTTTTCTTCAAAAATAAAACAAAAAAAACACAAAGTAAAGCAGCTGTCCCTTCACAAAATCTCTTTACATCACATTAAAAATTAGCACTGCTGTGAGCTGTGTGTACAGTATAGATTCTTTATAGATATATATATATATATTTATGTATAATATATACGGTCATTTCTTGTATACACGAACATAAACTTGTCTCATTGTAGCTAGCCTGTGCCTTTGGCACGATTACTTACAACTCTTCTGTTAGATTCCAAAGCTATTTAAAATATACTTAATGCATAAAAATAAAGATTTTGGCATTGTCTCACTTTAGTCTTCTGATTGGGAAGTTATTAATGAGAACTTCTCATCTGGAAGCTGAGTTCTCTCAGTGCTGCAGTTCCTCTGCCAGGTGAGGGAGGTCTCGTCCTGTCTACAGGGAGCGCTGGGAGCTGGACCGAGCCGCCACACCGGGGTGGGTGGGTGGTACGGAGCTGACGGGGGGGTTGGGTGTGGCTCGGTACGGATATTCCACAGGGTAATGACGACCTTGCGCTGCACAGCACAAACAAAACAATACAGACAATGCTAATGAAATGCCTGGGGAGCTGTTAACAGCAACCTGTTTTGTTTTTTTCTCCCCTCGCTGCTGTGCAGAGTTCTGCTCCCTGTTGATTCACCCGTTGCTCTTCACCGTCTCCCAGTACTTTTCTGCCCTGCTGAGCTTGTGTACTGAAACCGAGATGAAGAGAGGCAGGAGGACATTCCCCTCTCTTCTTTAGTCAACCATCCATCTGCTCCACCAACTAAAATAACCTCCTTATAGTCCAGTACTTTCTAATCTCAAACAGTCTTCAGAGCTGGATCTCAAAGGTCTTGTGCAGCTCAGTGGAGAAGGGATTTGTCGGGGAGGGTGTGGTGCGCTGGCGCGAGCGGCCCTCCAAGGCTGCCCACTGGGCCTCAAAGGCATCTTCCTGCGGCTGCGGGGGCGGCTGGGTGGCGGGGGAGGATGGGGTGAGCTGGGCCGAAGCAGCCCAGTTGTCTGCCCCGTTAAAGGTCACACTACCGTTGGATGGCTGGAGGACAGCAGGGTTCACTGCGCTGGATGGCGGGGGCTTGATGAAGGGGCTGATGTGACAGACAGCCTGGTGATCATGCTGGGGTGTTGTGGAGGCCGGGACGGGGAACGGCTGTGGCTGCGTGGCCGAGCCGAACACATTAGCCACCATCTGTGACGGAGTGATGCCGACCACGGGCACGCTGGGCTGAGGGAACGGCAGCCCGTTGGGCATCGGGTAGGAGGCCGTACCCTGAGAGTGGAAGGCGCTCTGGCGAGGCGGCAACATGGGCACAGCTGAGGGCAGAGAGGACATGAAGGCCACCGGGGTGACAGAGGGAACAGATGCCACGGGCATCGCCACGGGCATCGCCACGGGCATCACCACGGGGGTGCTGAACGACTGGGTGGGAAGCGTGGCTCCTGCCATGATTGGATTAGTCGGTGGGCCTCGGACAGACTTGGTGACTTCTTCTAACCACCGGTCGGCTTCTGATGGTGTGCGTTTGTGGGACATGGATGGGGAGGATGTGGGGGGGACCACTATCACCGGAGTAGGGGATGACCAGTTACTTCCTGTTGGTAAAAAGAACACAGAGAGGCAAAACAAAGTGAGCGAATACACATCAAACAGAAACAGAACATCAGTGAGAGAGTGAGAATTACTGATGAAGTTTCAGGTTGCAAGCTGCAAATAACCCAGTTCAGAGCTAGTGATGGTTTAATCAACATTTTGGGAAATATGCTTATTGGCTTTCCGGTGGAGAAGACTGACACACTCAGTATATAATATACTGTATATATAAGGCTGCAACCAGCAGCTGGTTAGTTTAGCTTAACATAAATAAAGCTAGTCTGACTCTGTTTTAAGGTAATAAAATCTGCCTACAAGCACCGCTAAAGCTCACTAACTTACTAACATGTTATATCTCATTTCATTAATTCATAAAAAAAAAAAACTTGTGTAAAAACAATAATTCATCATTTTGCAAAAGGTTATGTGCTGGACTTTTTCTTGCTGATAGCCAGATTTTGTTATGATTGGACAGATCTGCAGCATCATATTTATATATGAATATATGTATTTCCCAAAATGTCAAACTACTGCTTTGAGAAAGTCTGACAACAAGTCATTTTTTAATGTGCAATGAAGGTATAGAATAGGAACTTGTTTTGGTGTCACCAACAACTTATTGACACCCAGTTTAGGGCTGCATTGTTGATTAATCTGTTGATTATTTTCTACATTAATCGATTAGTTGTTGTTTCCCAAAGACCAAGATGACGTCCTCAAATGTCTTGTTTTGTCCACATCTGAAAGATATTCAGTTTACTGTCATAGAGGAGTAAAGAAACCAGAAAATATTCACATTTAAGAAGCTGGAATCAGAGAATCCCCAGCTCAAAAACATGATGCAAAGATTAGAGGACCTTCAACTTTAACAATAAGTCAAAGGTACATGTAATCTCCCCATCACTTATTGTTTCATTAGTAAACTCTCAGTGCATCCTGTGACATGCAAACTTGTCGTTAGCCTCTCTGACGTGTTTCTTACCTGGCTGTGCTGGGCCCGGGGCCCCTGCTGGGTTCTTAGCCCAGGGGTTAGTGTCTCGAGCAGGCAGGGCGGGGGGCAGAACTGGGGGGTTAACAGCAGTAGCAGCAACAACAGAGAAGGCGGGAGCGGTGCCGTTCACTACAGCAGATGAGAGACAGGAGCTAGTACGAGCAAGCTTGTGGGTCGGCTGACGTCGTTAGACATGCACAACATTACCGTGCAGTTAATTAGCAGTCTCAACACATGTTAATCACACATGTAAAATAAATGTTATGAATGTAGTTATGACAAAATGTGAGCAGGCACACATTCTCTAACTGCTAATCTATTCATTTCCTACAGAGCTGAATGACATCCAAAATGTGGGCAATGGAAAAGAAGGTTGGACGGAGAAGTTGGCCACAGATAACTTTTGGCAGTTATCTGCAGCAAACAACCAATGTATTAGTGTGTGCTACTGATTGAGGCAGTTGCCTGGCAAGTGCAAAACTCATAATAACTTCCCTACAGTCATTCTAAGCTAATGTCTCTAAACTTTAATCTTTATAGCTACATGCTGGATGACAACCGCTCCACCTGTCTTAATCTTTGCCAAAGTGCTGGAAGCATCAGTGAGTCCAAAAGATGATAGAAAAGATATCCGCACACTCAGATCTATGCAGTATTTCACTTTATTCCAAGCTTTCAGTCTGTCAGACCTTCATCAGAGCATACATAAGTGTGCGGATATCTTTTCTATCATCTTTATAGCTACAAAAAGCTAAAACCTGGATCTATAACTGTTTTGGATCAGTAGCTTTCATTTAATACTACATAATCAGACATGATAGTTAATACCAGAGCAGTAAAATGATGTGATGTATGTATTTAAAATGTAGTTGAATCACGACACAG